>ONZE01029134.1:9296-20674 GCA_900322265.1 Macarthuria australis
ATTTGCCCAAAAAGAGAATTTTGTAATATCAATACTTTTAGTTCATTTTTGGCTGTCCCTTCTGATGTCATATTTCCTCGATCATGACAAATGTTGATATAATGTAAAATGATAATCTAGTGGGAGGGAAAAAGAGGGGGGGGGGGGGGNNTTATTTTTGGTTTTGTTTTGTTTTGTTTTGAATGCATAACAAGTCATAATTCTAGTTTTATAATTACCTTATTGGATGTTTTGATCCTCGTTTTATATTTCTAGATCTTTTTTTTTTTTTTTCATTCTAGTGGATAATTCTATTATCGTTGACATGGTTGCATTTGTTGCTCGTTACTTTTGTCACTATGAAGAGTATATAATATATGGTATGTTGCTCCTAATGATATTCCATATACCTACGAGAAGAAATAGGTAATAACCAAACCTACTTCATCGACTCTTTTGTTTTATTATGGGAAGCATTTAAGTATATGATTTACAGAGATGGTTTAAACTTCTCCGATGAAAGGATCTGATCTTTGGTTACTGTTTTTCTATTTTTGAAGCTTGAATGACATCCTCACCCGCTATGAGAGCTGCGTTAAAAAACCTATCAATGAAGATGAATTAGAGGTAGGTTTTTATGTTCCTTCTGTACATATTTCGCACAATGTCTGATTTTCATGCATTGGGTTACTTGCACATGTAATGACTAGTCGAGGGCGCTCTAAGCATACTTTCTCTTGTTTATCTTCTCGATCTGTATAGATGTGGGTTACACATAATAACCAATAAGAAAAGTACGACTAGAGAACCCTTCATTCTAGGAGTTAACCTAACCCATCACCTGGAAGACTATAAGACAATTATGTGGGAGGGGGAGAAAGGCATTCCCTGTAAGGAAAACTTTTATGACTTAAAAATTTCAACCTGAGAGGTCCTATTACTTTTAAATAAGAGTGGTTAACTAAAACCTAGTTAGAAATATTGAAATACTATCTAGCGTCAAAGGTAATATTCTGAATTTCCAACGTGTTTTGCTATCACCTCCAACTGGAGACAACAGTGACATTAATTGAAAGCTCTATGAATGCCATAGGAGTACTCCAAGTTAAACAAGTTTCTATGAATAAATTTTCCACTGATAATGTATCCTGCTGCTTTGATAACCCTATAGAATTCGCATTTTCTGGTATATGTTTTGCATTACAACCAAATTAGCTTTTATTACTTCTACTAGTGATTATGTTTATGTTAGTCCCCATGTTTGATTCAGTGAGTTGAATTTTCCTTGTCATTAGTTGGTTGACAACTGTCCATTGACTCCAATGAGACATCATTGTTGCTCTCCTTGCCTCATGGAGTCCTACTGTTATCTTTGAGAAGAATCCTAGGTCTCATGTTATTCGGACACCAACTTCTCGGGTTGGCGGCCCAGTTCTTATGTCATCCTTACCTTCTTGTCCATGATTTCTGAGCAATGTTCCTACAAACACCTCTCCACTAAAGCTAACCACACTAGGTTATATTTATGTTCGGTTGTGTGTTGGTGACCTTATTATTCGCTATGTACCTTTCTTGATTCTTTTTAGTTTTCACAAATTCCAACATTTTTATTTCTCAACTCCAACCTATTTTTTATGTTTCCTATACCGATTGAATTGCAGAGTGTATAACAATAATTGTGTAGATCTACGATCTTGTAACATTATAAACACAGGATGCCATGTTCCTTCCATAACTACTTGAACCTTATCTTCACAATACTTGCACATAAGAGAAATTGAAAGAAAATGTAGGGGTTTGGTCATTTGAAATGGAAATTTTTCTTCAGTGATGCAAGTTGCTCCCGATCTTTCTAATAAGAATATACATAGTAATGGAAGTTGTTATAGAAGGGTTAGAACTACTATGAAGGGAAGGTTGTCGAAATCTTTAGACATGACTCTGTTCACTTGTTATATGACCCTAAAATATTAGAATGTCTCAGGGGAGTCCACCTATAGATTATTTAACCTTTCTCAGAATCATAGAGGTAAAAAAAAGGTACATAAAGAGTCTGTGGTTATCTTATGGGAGGACTTCGGCTTCTGTATTCGTAAATTACCCCATAATAGAGAGAATACAACAGGGCATAGAGGGAAGGAAAATATGCGAGAGACTTAAGAGTACTTAAGGAATGTCTTACCTCATGTTTATAGCCGTCTGATAACCTTGAAGTGTCCGAAAAGAAGTCCTTCTTGTCCTTTCATGTAGGTACCAATAGATCATACTTTCAATCCAATACAACTTTCGAGGTATGACCCATTTAATCCAATATCTCTTACTAGGCTTCTGTGTTAAACCCCCCGGGGGGAGGGGTGTCAGATTTATGCAATTTTACTCTCGAGATTGTAGTTATGATATTTCCGTATGGCCTTTAATTAGAAAGCATTTTTATGTGCTACGTCGCAGTAAATAGAATTTAGAAAGCTATCCAAGACCAATGAGCTGTCGAATTGACTCAGCTATGGAGACTAGAAAAGCTCAAAGGAAGGGAAACGAAGAATGATAAGGTAGTAATTGATAATTTCTCATTTGCATATCTGATATTACATCACCAGAGGAGACTATATAGGCTAAAGATGATTTCCCTTGCTAGAGTGTTCTATGAGGCTAAAAAGGTAAATTGCAATTGACTAGAAATTCCAAACTAGAGGCTTCAAGTGAGCTTTCTTTAGTGCAATAGATATGAGTTTTTGTTTACCTCTTCAACTTGAGAAGTGGAGGCAAGATTATGTACAGTTAAAGCAATTTTATATTGATGCGTTTGCCTTAGATAGACATTCGGGGAAGGAAATACAATAAGGCTGCCTTTGGATTTAGGGATTTGATTTTAGTTATGTGATTTGAAATCCTACTTGCATTTGAAATCCAAATCATGTTTGGATAACACTTGGATTTGGATTTGGATTTTGGGAAGCCCGGACCACGGATGTAAGAATTGGCCAAGGATATCGGCGGCAAGGAACAAAAATTGATGGTAATCGATGAATCCTCCCACTCGATTTGGACCTTATCAAAATCCAAATCGAAATCCAAGTGTTATCTAAACAAGAAATTTGGCCCAAATTCGAATTTGAAAATCCAAATCCACCTATCCAAGCTAACCATAAATAGAAAAAAGTTACTATCCATTAAGATGGTTTATCAAAAAGGCAAAAACGAAATATCAACCATCCATAATAGACCAAATTACATATATATTTTAGATGCTGATATCTATATGGAGACATATTTAACACACCTATACAGCTTCTGAATGGGACATATGCTATTCTATGCGAGGAGGCTATGAAAAAGGGCAATGAGCTAAGGTAATATTGCTCTTTAGTTTTTGGGGTGGGAAGGGAAAATATCAATTTAGCTTTCTTGAAAAGGGTTTAACATCCTCTTTCCTTCATAGGCAGTTGAAGGGAGAAGGTCTTCAAGGTTTAGACATGGAAGAGCTCCAAAATTTAGAGGATATGATTGAGATTAGCCTACAACGAGTTCGAGAGGGGAAGGTACTAGTTTTGTACGTTTTATTTATTTAATTGGTTCTTTGACGCTTCCACAAATTCTCCAATGATGACATTAAAAAGTTCCGATTTTTGTTTCAGGAAAAATGTTTTACTGATGAGATCACAACCATCCAACAACAGGTATGACAAATCGTCTTGCATATCTCATACAAACCTTTTGTTGCATCAAATAATTGGATCAACTTTGTTTCGGTGGAAAGAATTTATGTTGCTTGCTAACTATCCATGGAGATTGTCTCTCTTAATTTTTCTTTATTTCGAGCCTTGCCTTCGTTCCTTTTTCCCCCCTTCCTGTTTTGATCTTTTTTTGCAGGACTAGTCATCCATTTTTTCTTTTGATTAAGGTACCGAAAATCCAAAAAATAACAGCATAATATCAGTACCCCAGGATCGTCTAATAATGCAAACTTCACTAGGAGTGGAATAATCTGATACAATCCGGAATTTCTAGGTACCGAATTCTTCGATTCCAGGTCTCAAATGGAGGTTCCAACACCTTAACTGGACCCAAATTGCAAATGAATAGTAACAAGTGATGAAGAAAGGAACCGAGGAAGAGAAGAGGATGAGAATAAGATCAGTGGGCCTTGTATTTAATCCAGCATTATTGTCTAGATGATTAGTGGTCAAAGCCATACTAAGGTTAATGCACTAAATATTAATTTAGAATCTTAAAGTCATAAATTTCAAGCTTTAAAAATGATATAAGTCAAAAGGTTCATAAAGAAGAAAATTTGATTCATGCAATTAAGGTCCTTGGTATTCTTTGCGATGATGTGTGCAACTCTATCTGTCTCTGAAATCATACTCGATTTTCACCTCTTCCATATTGATGATTGTCTTGTTCTTGAGTAATCTGATGGAATTGAAGGATGAATTAAGAGAAGGATTAGAGAATAGAAGAAGATAGAAGAGGAAGGAGACAGAGAAAGTATATCGGAACAGGCAGGAGAGAATGAAGGGATAGAGAGAGATAGAAGGATAGTGATTTGTTTATTATCAAGCTGGTTAATTGACACATTACAACCCATATGTATTTATACTACCCAATCTAATGACCCTTAACTTCTAATTGTTACAGTCTTGACCATATTCAAGTACATGACATTACCCATCCATTAAAGATTCTTGTCCCCAAGAATCACGATCGAGTAAACCAACACAAAATCAAAACTACAACAAATTCGAAAATACAATGACCTAAACAACACACAGCAAATTCAACACCTAACTAGGGCATATAAGCTTTCATGATACATGACCAACAGAAGAACACGCACCCAGTAGGTTATTCCAAAGCTTGATGTGTAGATGTTGTTCGTTCCAACAAGTTTGTGGTACAAACAACTTCATGTGAAGCCAATGAACTACAAAACACATCAACTACACCCCAAACCAATGCCATCCAAACAATTTATCTAGTACACCCCAAAAATATGTCATTCAACTATGAAATCACGTATTATCTTGCTCAAAAGCTCGTCACTTGAATGGTGAGGTATGCCTCACCTCTATTAAATACTTTGATTGTGGGAAACCCACACATCTTGAATTGCCTTCCCAGACTCAGAAGAACTCCTCCATCAACAACAAGAGCAATTAACCTTTGAATAAAACTAATGAAACATAACCCTTTTCAGAAGTTCCACCAACCATTTTTTCCCTATCAAATATCTTAAAGTTGGAAAACCCATCAATTTTTTGTATATGTAATCGAAAAGTAGTTGAGCAACACGACATACAAACAAATCACCAACACTAACCAACCCTAAATTGTGCTCAATTCCATTTCCACAATCCGTTTCTGTGTCAATTTTCTCAAAAGTTCTATGGAGCATTTCATCGAACATATTGTGTTCATTGTCTGTTTGAGGTCCCTTCCCTTTAATTTCAAGAACTCGTTTGTGCCCAATATTGAAATTGATAGCAAAAAGAATCACAGAAATCAGACACATTGATTACCTCACCATTGGCTGAATTATTGTCCATGCCGAATCCATAGCCGAATTTACAGAGCCACCTGTAGATCGACTATCCTATTCCTCTACTAAAATTTCAGGAATTACCTCACAATTTTCTGCCAAAACCGGATCTTCAGATTATTGGGGTCAAGTTCCTCGAGAATTCCCGAGTCGATTTGATTTGCCCTGCCAAAATCTGGGTCAATTTCTGGTAGTGAATAACAACCAGCCGCTAATCGACGAAAGGCGTCCCTTGTTCACTCATATTGGAGCATATACCTCACTATCAACTATCATCTGCTTCATAATTGCCTCTTGACTCTTGATTAGGTCTGCCATCCCTTGCGCCAAATACTCCCGAGTTTCAAGCATAAAACTCTAAAATTAGCTTTCCCACTTCTTGTTTGGTCCACAACACGTTGCATGCGTAACCCGTCGGCCATGGTGTGGATTTGACAAAGAATTTCTTCAAAGAAAAACATTCTGGGATCAAGAATTGGGTGAAGTTGAAGGAAAACGATAGGAATTCAGGAGAATTGGAGTAGAATCAAAGAAGAAAGAAGAGAGAGAGATGAAGAACAGGAAAACACGTGGAAGAATTAGGGCTCAAGATTCTGGGTATGAATCTTTGGGTCGAAATTTCTGGACAAATTTGGGTGGAAAAGAAAGATTAGGAAAGAGATTGAAAGCAAGAAGAAGAAGAAAGAAAGGGAGAAGATGAATACCTCGTTAATGGCAGAAGCAAAAGAGGGAAATGAAATGGGTCTGAATTTCAGATCAAAATAGGAAGAATTTCGGGGAAAAAAATTTCAGTGCCAAGATCATGCTTTGAATACCAATTTGTCATGTTGTTGAGTGATCCGAGGGAATTGAAAAATTATTAAGAGAAGGATTAGAGAATAGAAGAAGATAGAAGAGGAAGGAGACAGAGGAAGTATATAGGAATAGGGAAGAGGGAGAATAAATGGATAGAGAGAGATAGAAGGATAATGAGAGAAAGTGATTTGTTTATTATCAATTTGGTTAATTGACACATTACAACCCATATGTATTTATCCTACCCAATCTAATGACCCTTATCTTCTAATTGCTACAATCTAGACCCTATTCAAGTACATGACAATGATTGAGTTATTATAGTTCATCGTAGAATTATGCAACGGGACTTTTATAATGCCTTTAACTGATGGAGTTGATGCTATGATAAGCTTCATCCTTTATAGGCTGCAATTAAAGGTCCTTGTAGTACATAGAGGCTTGGTGGTGAGAGCATCGTTAACCTTGAGATTTCCTTTAAGAACCTTATCTCACATGCTATTTGATCTCTGGGAACCCCCAACCTCCAATGTTTACTGGTCGAAAATAGCATCAGTTTTCAGTTTGATCTCGTTAGTAGGAAGAGGCATTTCGCTATTACAACAGCAACAACAACCCCACAACAACAACAACAACAACGCCCGTGGTCAAGTTGTACACAATGTTATCCTCTGTCCCTTCTCCGAACACAGAGGTTTCGAATAGTCTTGCAGAGAAGGAAATTTTGGATGATAATATTACTAATAATAATATCCGTACATAAATAAATAGGTTGAAGGATAAGCATAAATACAAGTAAAGCTAGAGAGTGGTATGAATCCTTGAGTGTGAGAATTCGATTCCCATTTTGTCCATTCATCAAGGTGTGAATTATGTGAGCTGGTATTTGTAACTCTCTTTATACAAAAGTTGTAGTTGTGAAGAACACTACGATGAGCGATCATGGTGAGTGGTGACTTACTTAAACATGTGCATTTTTTTTTTTTGGTTTGAGTACCCTTTGTATTCTATGTTTTTCTCATAAAATGGATGACTTGACTGCGTAATGTTCTCATCGTTTTTACCCCTAATTGAAAAGGGATCTTTTGTTTTCTCTAAACTTATCATTATGTTTCTATATCTGTTACTAACGATTATGTTATTGCCAACACTTCTACTCCGCTTGTAAAAGTGGTATCATAGTGATGGGCTGATGGCTAGATCCTAATGGCTAGTGTAATGACGATGAAAGTTGATCACCAAATCAAGAGAGAATATTCTATTGCCTTTGGATGCGCCAGCATGGTGGAAGTTGTAGGCCAGCTGTGTGGAGGGATGTTTAGGCTCTCTAACGATATGGTGAGGCTCGATTGGAAGATGGCATTCATCAAAGAAAAGTTATGCAATGGCATGTGTTAAAAAATCCATTTCTATGATGGCTATGCAAATCAGGGGAAGTAGAACAGTGATGTTTGCACTATGGTTGTGAAATGAAATCACAAGTCTATCAAGGAGAGCGAATGGGGAGTCTAATTATCTCGGTTGTTGTGAACATTTTGGGATTAGGATCAAGGGATAATTTGTTGGAAATTGGAATTCTTAAGCAGATGTATTGTGAAGATCAATTTTATTTGGAGTGTAAAAGACGATAGTGCACGGATTGGTACCGCTACATTAGGTTCATGTATGTACGAAATGAGAAAGCGTCTATTGGGTTATAGATGATTGGATATATCTCTTGTTACAATGTGCTTGTGATTACTACATTCATAAAGGGACCAAGAGTTGTTTAATATATGAGAGATGTTTGATGGAAGAACCATGTGAAAGACCCCCTCATATGTTGTAAAGGATGATCTATGAACCTTATATGTTGTAAAGGATGGTGTGGGAAGATGTATGCTCGCAATTTGTGGCTAACACCTTAGTGGTATGCGTACAAATTGTAAGATAGTTCCGAGAGAACATAAGGCAACAATCGTCACTTTGATTAGCGAGTGCGGGTGTAATCGGACATTGGAGAGGGTGGTATGTGTAGTTGTGTCACAGAACTCCTATTTTGATCTTGTCCATTCATCACAGAATTTTTATGATCAAGGTTTGGAACTTTCTATATCCAAGAATTGCCCCTGTCCAGAAGACAAAGATAGATGAGTGTGATAATGTGAGAGAATGCTTAACACGTGAGTTGGAGAGGCATTTTTAGCGGAGTACCCTTTTTGTATCATACTCTGTCATGTCGTCAATGATTGATCACGTTGTTGTCTCGTGATTTTTCCATGACATGAAAATAGATTTTTCACTTGAATTGTTGTGTTTATATTTCTCTGTTACTGATTTTCTTGTTGTCTGTTACATTATTTTTTAAACCTCATACACAAACATGACATATGATGGGGAACCGATGGAATATTTTCTAATTATGGAAAGAGGGATCAAGTGGCTGGTTGCAAAATAACATTCTACACGGTTATTTTCAAGATAAAAAGAGTTGTTAAAGTGAGCTACTATGATAACTTATAACCATTCATGCATATTATCAAATTATGTTGAATTTTACTGAGTGGTCATTTATCAAAAGCAATTTAACCCTGCAGTTGGTTCAACTGGAAGACGAAAATGACAAACTGAAACAGGTAAAATTCGTTGTAGCCCTTAAATATTTTCACATGAACAAAAGTTGCCGAAAAATATTACCTACAGATGATGATAACTGGATGGGAAAATCCTCTGCAAGTGGAGTCTGGTAATGCCATGCAGCAGGAGGAGTGGTGCGCATCTGAGCCTCTCGCAAACAATGATCCTCTGGCTGAGGATGCTTCCTCTGTGACCCTAAAACTAGGGTGAGTTTACAATTTTTCGACATGAATTTTAATTTTCTAATCAGAGTCCTGCAACATGCACACCCTTGGTTTATGATAGAGACCACATGGAATTTCACAGAAATAGTGAGAAAATAGAGAATCCAATGGTATTATAGCTATGCTAGACAATTCGAGAGGCCCATTCTCTCCTTACAATGGCTATTCGAGTGAGCCAAGCACTCCTTACAAGAGGAAACCCTCCCGATAACGTTTTTGGATGCCCTTTCCCTTCCCCCTACTCAATTATTTATAGTCCTAATGGCTGCCGGAAACCCCCTACCCGAATAACAAACTCTGCTCTAATATTCTAATTACTTTTATTTATTTCCTTCCCTAGATTCTATCAGTTTAAGCCCGGGGTGTCGATTTCTTGCTTGTGAGGAGAGATTGTTGGGGTAGTAAAGGTTTGGGTTATATTCCTACACCTCGGCTTTAATTCAAAGCCTAGGATAGTATTTGGCTTAAAGGATTTCATTACCAACATACAAAAATATGGAGCATAATGTCCATCCCAAAGATTTGTGTTAGGTTTGTACTAGTGTTGGTGACAAGTTCGACATGTGCTTTTCACAAGTTCTTCATCCCGTTTGAATTCAGTGGGTCCCATTCTTTATTGGTGTAAAAAAAAGGATGATAGTCACTTCTAAAAAGGGATATGAACTTTTTTTTTCCTTTCCATAACTGTCAAAATAGAAGCCAAACTTCAGAAATATGTTTTTTAGGTATATGTGTAAGTCTTTCCCCACATTTTAAGATTTAGTGAGGATAGTTCTACATATCCTAATAGGTGGTTCTACCTAATATCAATTGGTTGAAATCTTACTCGTTCGATTGACACGTTTCGACGTGAGGAGAATGTGTATAATGATGGGCAATCTAATTCTATTCCACGAAATTCTTTCCTTTCCTGATGAAGATGGGTTTGGTGTTGGCACCCAGAAATGTTTCTAGCTAATCAGTGACATGATTTTCGAGTTTGTCACTTTAGATCACGCACCGAATTCTGCCATTGCTAGAATTCTCTATCCTTCAGTGAATTTCTCAATCTCTCTTTTTTCCTGAGCGATGTCAGTCCTCTTCGGGCTCTCTTAAGGCCTTTCTGTCGCTCTGCCGACTGTCAAGGAGCAGATTTGTGGAACTAAACTTACTATTACGGGAACCTTGGTAGCTTAGCTATCCAAAATGATAGGACCGCAAAAAAGCATGTCATATTCTCTTTCCCTCAAGCTCGTAATCCACTAGGCGAATTGCGAATTAATTATCTATAACAGATCTCAAATCCAAATCAGCTACAAGAATGGTCGTTCTGTAGATCCCGCTCCTAAACACAAGGGAGAAGAATGCATAGCCCACATCGACGGAGTTTTTTTGTGTTAAATTTAAGGAGGATAAATATTTCAAAAGAAGAAAACATCATTTTGGGCATATGGGGATTTATTTCAACTAACCGATGCTTCCCTCTTATGTGATTGCAATACCTTATCGAGCATGTGTACGAGTTTGATTTACAGTTTGAATAATCGAAGGTATTTTAGTGAGAATTTCAAATAACGGCCAGGCTTATTCTTTGAATTTCGCCATGCAAAATTGTTGCTGGCATCCTGTAATTGAGGCCTCCTCCTTAGCTGCTTTTCAACTTTGACTCTGTTTGCAGGCTGCCTTCCTCTTAGAGATTGAAGGGTGAAAAGTTAAGAACACATGCATGAAGCATGTTTAAACAGGAGGAAGATCTAAATGTTTCCCTTGTATTTTAATGTCGTACCCATGCATGAAGCATGTTAATGCCATGCCAGAAAAATAAATTGTAATTCAGCATCTATCACTTGGGGTAATCATGCATGTAGTAATCATGCAACAATACAATATGTGATTATTATTATTATTATTATGGTAACTTGGATTTCATATTACTATAAGTTTAGCATTAGGTTAGCTTTGTATGTCAGAAATGCTGTCTTCATTTGCCATATCTATGCATGTTTTGAGTCTTACGAACTAATTGCCTTTATTTGGTGTGTTCAGTTACATATTCATATCACGTACATCGGAATGTGTATCAGGGGTACTTTTTTCTTCAATTATTTTTGGTCCTCAAAGAGGTAGGTACTAGGTACGTAGGATACTTTCATACAAGTGTTATTTTTGGGCCATTTATTTAAGTGACGTCATACATATATACTCCCCCTTCCCATTTTAACTGTCATTTACGATTTTCAAGACGC
>ONZE01029137.1:432-13441 GCA_900322265.1 Macarthuria australis
ATTGTGAATATAAAATAGACATGTACTGGAATTGCTGAATAGAGTTGGTGAAGTTTTTTGAAGTGGAATTTTACAGCATTGTTATGGTATATAGGAACTCTGCCATAAGAATATGAGAAGCCAGCATCTGCTACATACATGAATATATATACAAAGGAAAAAAAAGGGGGGGGGGGAAATTGTGGTTTTCTTTTTCTATACATAAAAACACAAAATATGTCTTGGTCTATACATAAAAACACAAAAATACGTTATTAATTTGGTCTGGTAAAGCCCCTCTTCTCTACAAAAATTGGCATCTATAAGCTGGATAGTATAACTTCATCAGCCATTGTGAAGCTTGTATTTAGTCAGACAACACTGAATTGGTCCAAGAAAGCATAATATCTCGCGCCATAGCCGGTAAGTCTGAAAGTTGAAGAACACAACAAAATTAGAAAGAAAAAAAATCACATTTGTAATTGAGAATCCTAAATACGTCCCACGATTCAGAAAACTAACCTCGAGCAACTTCTACAGCCACAGTGGGAAGATCTATTTGATCCTCGACCAACCGGTACACATCTACTACCTACATCATCACCGAGGGAACCAATTATTCTTCCAGACATTTGTAATTCGTGGTCTAATGACACAACATCTTGCTTCGAGAACATAGGAGTTACTAAGAATAAAATTCGGGAAAAAGAACCAATCCATGTTAAAGATGCTCTACAAATTAAAGTCGCACTAAGGTACAGTAGGCCTCCGACTAAACATGGCAATTCCGGCCCAGCCCTATGATGAAGGATTTTTGACCGGGCCGGGCTTGCTCGGTCGGGACATACCAGGCTGGGTGGGGCCTGGCCTGGTCTAGAAAAAACTATTTTTTAATGTCTTTGTATGACCTCAAGGTCATGGGTAGGGATGCCTTGCTACACTTCTTCTCTGATGAATGGTTTAATATTCTACTAAAAAGCTAGGGAGGTATGCAAGTCCAATGCAAGGCCGATAATACCGTTTGATTACTAATTTACCATATGTTTTCCTTGGCCAAATTTGGGTACGTTAACTTCCACTCTATCACCTTCGTCAATTGAGCCAAATCAGAAAGGTAGTTTGTTCGACTATTTAGACAGAATTTCGAAAATCATTCCTAGAATTAGGACAGTAGGTCGATGGTCAAGTCACGAAATTGTCAAATATTCTCGGTTTTCGAACTTACTCTCTATTTTGGTCTATTATTAAATTATCTGTCCAAAGTGTTCACTATCAATTTGGTCATTAATCCACGTCTCCATCAATACATATTGCTGTAGGCTCTCTTTAACTCAGCTTAGCTTATGTGAAAGGCTAATCAATATAGTTTCTTTGAAACAAATAATGTAGATGGTACTGCTATTAGTTTTGTTGAGGCATGGGTGAAAGGAACAAGAGAGTGATGGTGAGAGCTTTAGTTTCACATATGACATTAAGTAAGCTATGGCTTTTACCCATGCAAGGGTAGTTTGCCTAAACGTAGTTTTTTTTGCTAGGTATTCATGCTTTAGACTCTGGTTATTCTCTCATCTTTTCCTCTTTATTTTCCTCATTATCGACATATCTCCCTTAATTGCGTAACCTCCCCTAGTTGGAAAACTCCAATATGCTACTTGTTTCTACTACATTTGAAGCAATACTATCACTTTCCGATTGCAACATAGTGGGTTTTGGACAGCGTTAGAGATGAAGTCCACTTCAACAATAAAAAGATACATTTTCCTAGCACATAAACCCAACCTACTAACTATTAAGGATGTAAGGGAGACGAGTCGAGCCAAATAATAGTTTCTTGTTTATTCTTGAACCAAGTTCAACTAAGTTTCTCTTGTTCAAGCTTTGTTCATTTACATAACTAACAAGCCTAAGCTTATTCATGAACTTGGCTAATTAAGTTATGGCGCATAACCTTCCCTACTTTCATGCTTATTTGTTTACACCACCTATGTAAATCCTCTTAAGAATTTCTTAGGTCAGGAAAATTAGCAACAAAATTGCCCATCTGTAGCTGTTTGTGATACTTGATTGTGTTAATGATGCAGGGCAGGAAACCTTTTCCACTGTTTGATAATTGTAAAACTATTAATCCAGTAGTAAGTGTCATTCTAGCTGGCATAATTTTTGGAAGCCCCATTTCGTTTGGTCAGGAACTCACATATTCGCACTGTCACACAGTCACGGTCACCTACCCACACACAGAGATAAGGAATTAGGGGGAGGGAGAGTGATTCATGGGTATGAATGAAAATTTCAACATGTTAGAGACTATATAGTTTATTAAATAGTTTGTTTCTCACCCTACTTCCATGTGGAGCTGTGTTGCTAGCAGTTAAGCTTGAACCATGTGCAATAAACTTCATTTCTCATAAGTGATATGTGATTCCTCTTTGAGCATTTTGAGCATAGTTATTTCAATAATATATGGACTCACGTTTTCTGCATTTCTTCTCTCAGGAAGTTAGAGATGTCACTGAGAAGGCGTGACGTTGAGCAATGGATGAGCCATCGCCGATTGCCTGAGTTGTTGAGAAGGTATTTTGATTTGCAAATTATCATCTGGATTCTTCACCTTTTGGGTTTTACTGTCTGATGTATGTAGTCTACAGAAGATTTTAGCCTGTGAAGATGGAAAATTAGTGATCATACGATGTGTAGCATGCGTGCTAATCGAACACTTTCAGCTGGGGCACATTACGTGTTCTTGCCCATCTTTATAATTTGCATATGCCACCATTTCAGGTGTTCTTGCGTGTGAAGAAAAACTATGGCTTAAAGGAGTTCCTATTGAATCTAGCAGGACCATATCTTACATTCATCAACTAGTTTCATGAAAGAGAAACTCCTTCATCCACCCGTTCCGATCCTTGCTTATGGATTAGGTTACCCCAATGCTTGAGGCAGTCATAGGATTCCAATACTCTCTCTCTCCCCCCCCCCCCCCTCCTCCCTCTCTCATTCATTTGATCCCCCTTCTACGTGACATCTCTACCCATCCCTCTTCGCCTTCACCAATTCTCCAAGATTGAAGATATGCGTGTAAGGGGTCCTCTTTATTCTACTTTGATGGTCAACATAGAAAAGGCGACGAGGAAGCGACTTAGGTAACCAAAAAGGCTGGCACTTGGCGGTTACCTCTATCTCTATCTTCCCTCTCTTTAGTCACTGTGTGGTTTGTATGTAGAAAGATCATGTTGGCATATAAAATGTGCTTGCTTTGATTCAAGCACCCAACTATAAATTGAGGTGAGGAGATTACTTGTATAGTGAGAATACTGTTGACCTGCAAGCTCTTAAGACTCTAGGGTCAAGCTATTCACTCTCCTAATACTCCCCTTTATGATTGTAACATGGTGGTCCTAATAGGCAGAAGTTAGCTTAATCATATACTAGGGCTAATACAATACTTCCCACTTGTATCTTGTTCAACTCTGGAGTTAAATATAATGACTACTAACAATATACAAGTACGAACCACTGATCTTCATGGTTCACCACCTTTATTCTTCTCTTACTTAATGCTAATGTGTGAAAAACAAAACATTTTCAAAGAATGAGACAGCTCAGCATGTAACACATCCATGTGTGAAACTAACTTGGGAAACTCTTTGGAAAAACAGCTGAGGAAGCTTGTAGCACGTAACCTTCACGCTTATCTGAAGCACCTACTTCAACTCATTCATCTAAGGGTACAGAAAACCACTCATTTCAAAATCATCCAATTGCACTTTATTTATAGAACACCACCCAAATTCACATATAGCTTAACTCTAGTAGTAAGTCATATAAAAGTGGAACCATTAAACTTTGAGCTCGTATGTGTAAATCTAGACCCCTTTCTCTAATTGACATTATACTTGGNNTACAAATACTTCTTATCTAGTTACATATGCTTACGGCTTACCGCATCCAATGGTTATATCTTGAGATACCTTTAAGCCCAAGGATCTTAGATGTAAAAATCTGATTCACGAAATCTGGTTGACAATGCAATTCACCCAGGCTGGTAGTATTTGTTCTGCTTATTAATTTCCATTTCAGTTGAACCATTTAAATTTTTTTAGACCACCATATGTCAAATGACAAGTTTGGTGTGTATGATATTCTTGTCAGTATACTCTTACTCTTCCAGATACTATGAGCATCTCTCTTCCACAATAGGAAGCCTCTTTCACAACAACCTTTCCTTTGTCGGAATCAATTCATGGGTCCGTTTAAACAAGATTTTTTTTTTTTTTTTTGGGGTCAACCTGCTGCATGAGATTCTACTGTTTTAAGCATCATAATCTAATGATGTCTGTGATAAGCCATAGGCTCACTACTAGCCATCCATATCCAACTTAATGGCTAGTTTGGATAGGTAGATTTGGAATTAAAATTCTGATTTGGGCCGATTTTTTTGTCTGGATAAGATTTTGATTTGGTCCAAATTGAGCGGAAGAGTTCATCGACCACCATCAATTTTGTTCCTCGCCGCCAATATCTGCAGCCAATTTTTACATCCATTGTCTGGGATTCCAAATCCAAGTGTTATCCAAACAGATCTAATTTCAAATGTAAAATTGTAAATTTAGAAATTCAAATCAAAAAACTAAAATCAAATCATTGAGTCCAAACGCAGCATAAGGCAATTTATATCACAACTGACGGAAGAAAAAACGCTAATATTCTTTCAAGCTGAAGAGTCCTGAATATTAAATATGATTTTTTTCCTGATGTTTATATGAGATTGCTAGCATAATATGAATTTTTTTACTACAGAAAAGTACGAGAAGCAGAACGTTATAGCTGGGCTGCTACTAGGGGTGTAAATGAGGAGATGTTAATGGAAAATCTGCCTGAGGATCTTCAGAGAGAAACTAGACGCCATCTCTTTACATTTGTTGAAAAGGTGAGTCCCTTTAATCCAATTGAAACAGGAAGATATATTGTTATTCCAAGTGAAATAAGGTCATTTCAAGTGAAATAAGTTTCCGTCTCTTGGAGTACTTGTACTTTGCTCTAATTTTGTCGTAACATTTTGAAAGATTATTGTACAAGAGAGTTCTCTTACTATGTGGTAAGAATATGAAAGTATTATTTCAGTGATATCAGTGTAGTTGGTAGATCAACTTTTCTCATGCTGCTGAAACACGTCCAAGACTGAATATTTCACAATGAGAATTCATTTGTCCGACTTCTAGCCACTACCATAGACCATTACTATTTCAGACTTGAAGTGCCTTTGCATGAATTTTCTTGTGCTTCTCTTTTGTGTTATGCAGCTGTCATGTTCTGCTTGTTTCATTGTTGGAGAATGCTTGAACTTCAAGGATATTGCAATGCTAGTGATCTTGAACTGGATTTCTCATGAGAGTCTATGTACTGTTGTCACAAAGACAAAGGGGGTGAAAATGAGAGAAATTAGGGGGAATTGAGGACAAAGCCTGATCAAAGTTAAATTCATTGTTTTTGGATGATACTACATGCCAAGCTATTCCTCCCTCCTTGGCGTCCCTTTGGTTTCCTTGTCCTCACTTGAAATTGAAACAAGTAATATATGAGTTCATTTGATCTCATACTGATATAAGATAATTTTCAGAAGGTACGGCCTCTCTAAGGGTCACAACACACCCCATTAGGATCACCTAGACAGAACCAGTTAATCATAGCATGTTACCATATAAGAACTCAATGATATAGGACTACAAGCAAGATCAAGCGTGTCAACACTATCTTTTAGTAGTGGGTTACCTTCCCTAGACACTTCTAGAATTTTGTTCTAATTCAAGGTGTTACGGTGCTATTGTGACTCAAACTCTACAGAAGTTGATGAAGTATGTATTAGTTTTAACTAAAGCCCAACTGATTTCTATTTGTGAGCCTTAACGTCCGGGTTGTTCGAATTGCCCACTTGCACGCATAGGCCCACTTCAAAAAATCATAACTCCCTTAGTACAAACCCAAATGAGGTGATATCAGCTGGACGTACGGCCCCTGGAAATCTAGTTTCATCGGTAAAAATTCATAATCTTTTACTCAAGATTTGCTGAGCTGAGTAACGATATGTCTAGGCGAGGTATCAAATATGAAGACTTCGATTTATTATTTCATGTGTGATTCTTTCATAATCGCATTTGGGCTTGAATTGTGGTATAATGATTCCATTAGAGCGCTTGATTCATTCAAGGTCATCATCTGGGTTTATTTTCCAAACTTCCATAAGCTTAATTCAGTCATGGAATTTCCGAGACTAAATTAGTGTAGCATATTTAGAATATCGTAACTAATCACAAGTAAGCTCATGTAAGTAGTGGGTTCTACTTGCTTTTGATCTAATTGCATTCATTCAGCATTATGGATGGCTAAAGTTGTTGGGCAATTTCTTGGGTTTTGGTTAGAGGATTCACCAAACAACAAACACTGTTCTTAAACCCTTTGTGAATTAATTTCCATTCTAGGATTGATATGGATTCTTTCACAAGTTCTTGGTCCCTTGAGTCCCAGGATTGTGAGAGATTAAGCTCACATCATTAGTGAGGAAAACACAAGTTCTTGTTCCCGGAAGAGTAACTATTGTGCAAATTTAATTCAATACTAGGCTATCCATCCTCAGTCCCGTCAACATGGCATCAGGTAGTCAAGATTAAAATCCTACTATTCTGGAATAAGAAACATACTTTTGGAAAGACCCAAAAGATATAATCACAATTAGTTTGAGAATAGCTGCGATAACCTTGAAACTTTTAAATTTATAGCCAAAATAACCTCTTTCTTAAGTCCCATTTGTGAATTTTCGATAATGATAATGTCATTTTCCTGTTTGACACCCACCTCCTGACCCTCGAATTGCTCCTCCCGTGCCCTGACGCTGAACTGCTCACCCCTATCCTCACCCCCTGTAGCCCAGGGATCCAAGCCCTTTCCACACACATCTAGGGTGTTACGGAATGAAATTTATCAAATTGGGATTCAATTTATTCGCAGTTTCTTGAAATTAATTGAGGGTTTTGACTAAACTATGCATATAGATTATTAGGAAAGAACCAATTTCGAAAAAGAGAAAAGATTCAAAGAGAATGTCCTTTGTGAATTTGTGTTTATTGATAAGATGTCCTTTGTGAATTTGTGTTTATTGATAGGATGTCCTTTGTGTTTATTGGGTTTATTGTGTTGAAAATTGTGTTTATTAGGTTTTTGACACCAGATGTCCTTTGTGTTTATTATGTTTCTTCAGTTCTATTCTATGCATGTGAATGTTGAAAATGGTATTGTAGATAAAGTTACAAGCTACTACGACAAACTTCATACATTCAGCAAAGATTCTTTCTATTTTTTCTTTAATATTAGGAAAGGAAAAGGTTGTGATTTAATTCAGTTATTTCGGTTGTTCTGAATTTTGAGCTTTCTGTTTGTTGTTGCATGAAAATGTGGATTGGTGAATCTTATTTGTAAACTCTACCACTGTGCCACTTTAAAATATTTTGCTTAAATGTACACATAGTTCTAGATTATTCTATATTTTGTAACTATTTACAATCTCGTTTGTTCTTCTTTACTCTACGAACAGGTTCGGATTTTCGCCTTGATGGAAGAACCTATTTTAGATGCCATCTGTGAGAGGCTTAGACAAAAGACGTACATTAAAGACAGCAGAATTTTATATCGAGGGGGTTTTATTGATAAGATGGTTTTTATTGTACGTGGGAAAATGGAAAGCATCGGAGAGGATGGAATTATTGTTCCCTTGTCCGAAGGGGATGTTTGTGGCGAGGAACTTCTTGCATGGTGCATTGAGCATTCTTCAGAGTGTAGAGGTCTGTAGAATACGTATGTTGATGCTTGTAGTTTTTCTTCTTTTTTAAAATTAAAAAAAAAATCCAAGAAAGCATGCTTTATGGTGATTTCAGTTTCTGAACTCATAGTCAGCTTGTTGCACTAACCCATGCACACAGCTTCGTGCAAAGGTAATTGCTTCCCCCTCCCCACCGGGATGCTGTTAATAACTTGGGCAAATTCTAGTTCAATCACAACCGTTAGGAATATGGATAAATAAGTCAACACTGCCTCCTTAGGCTCCTTTAACACATTGCCTAACTTAATCGGCACATGCTTGAGTGGATTGTCCATATTTACAAGAAAGTGACTTAAATGACATTAATTCATAACTTTTCTTAATTCTCCTTGGAAAAAAGTTCACGTCAGACTGGATTTTGTGATGTTCTAGTGATTGGAATGACCTCATGCAAGCTTCTCTAACTAGTTGCATAGTGCATCAAATCTAAAGCCATGAATTGAATGTTCATGCCGTCTAAACCTCCATATCACCTTATTATTTTCTAGAACTTCGTATCTGGGACAAGCAAACTTAGTCTCGGTAAAATCAGCCATTGTTTCCCTTTCGGTGTTGATCAACATTGCACTTCCTGGTTCTCAACTACTTATTTCTCCCTTTTCCATGCGACTTATTGTAGTGCATTACACAATTTGATATTGTATGCTTGGAAACGGCATGCTATCTATTTATCATGAATCTAGCTTTTATGTAGTTAATTCTTGATTAATTGATTTTTCAAGAGTTGACCACCTTAGGGGTGGACATCATTATTTTCTTTTTAACTTTTTGCATCTCTGCCTGTAAGGATGTCGAAATATGAAAATGAACATGATCTGTACAAATACGTCAATTGGCTGTCTTTTGCAGATGGAAAGAAGAACAAAGTTCCTGGACTGCGGGTACTAAGAAACAGGATGGTAAGTTGCTTAACAAACATCGAAGCGTTTATTCTTCGAGCTTCGGATCTTGAAGAAGTCACAAGTCTTTTCTCAAGATTCTTGCGAAATCCGCGAGTTCAAGGAGCTATAAGGTTTGTGTATAAACAAATCTGAACAATTGGCATAGCTTTCATTAGTGCATCATTGGAAAACTCACTTTAGTTCCCTCTCTGTCCTCAGTTTGGCGTTTGGCATGATATCTGAGAACGTAATTTCTAATTTCCAACTTGGGTGAATGCTAAACGTAATATGAACTTTGCTCATTTGTCCATGAAATAATCTGGCCTTTATTTGAATCAAGAATAACATGAACTTGGTGAATTTTATCAAAAGTAACATCTTATCATGAAATTTTTTTGTCAAACGGTTTTAGAGTAAATTATAGATTTGGTTAGTCATTAGGTAATATAGATGTTAGGTTGTAGAGTTCATACTATTTTGTACCAATGAGAAGACAAATCTTTATGCGTACAAGCATGCATTTTTCATGAGTATACTTGGTGTTTCAGCCTTTCCAACTATTTGAATGCTGCTTTTGTCATTGTTGGTCTTCTTTTTTCAAGGTAGGACATAAGTTTTGATGCACTAGGATCCCATGGAAACTAGGGGTGTATTTTTTTCTGGAGAGGGAGCAGAACTGTGAAGTATGCATGGCCTTCCTAAGCAATACATGAAATGTTGAGAGGCTACCATCAACACACACACACATGCAAAAATATGCCCGCACAATTTTGTTTTCAGAAAACAAAAAGAGTGCATGGGAAATAAATAACTTCATACATACTGAAATATTTTATTGTCTTTTGAGATTTCAATTAGCATTTTGTTCACTTGGTTTTAGAATGTCTAAGCGTCTTACCCTGAGAGTATCCTTCACTGACGTATTAGGGGTGCGATGAAGAGTCATAGTATCATAGAATGGACTAGATGTGTCAAACGGGTCAATTAGATTAGTGGTCCTTTAGTTTGGGTAATTTACACGTGGTTAACTTTGGGCCTCGATGATCGTCACCTAAACTCTGGTTTCAAGTTAACATACCAGTCAAAAGTGCATTTATTTTATATTTTGATTATTATAATTAGTTAAAGGGTTTAAATAAAGTAATATATTCTATCTGCAAATATTTTTGGTCAAACAAATGCAAATATTCTTTTGCCTTACCCGCTTGGCTGGGCAAGGACTAGTTTTGTCAAGTCAATTTTGACAGGTTTAGATAGGACAATATTATGCTTTTACTAAACCCTGTTAAAAAAAGTAACATCATTAAGCCCCACTCTTCTATAGCTTGAGGATTTATCCCACTGTGTTCATCGTGACTGTTGGTATGGACAACCAGCTTCAAGTTAAAATTTCAAAAGGTTTGTGGTCACTGGGAGTCGTCAATGATACGAAATGAAAGGGTATAAAGTAGGGGTCTAGAATTCCTGCTGATGTGTATTTATCACTTGTTCTTTCCGAGTGATACTTATTATTAAACTAAAATAGGTGGAAAGGGTGTAGCAAAAACCAAAATAGAAAAAGGGTTCAATCCGTCGCTAACAGAATTTGGCTTTAAATATCCTGGTTTGACAAAGTTAGCTCGATATAAATGTATTGTTTGGGTAAAGGTTATGTTTAGACAACTTTCTCATTTTAATGTGAGGGTTTGTTTTAAACTTATTTCTTTTCAGACTGTTGAAGTGTTTTGTCAAAATGTCTTTCTTTTCCATTCTACTCGGATGGTTTTAGGCCTGAAATCCATGACTTACTAGTAGTTCTTCATTCCTTTGTTTTCATGAACCATTACTTCCCATATTGGTCTTAAAACCTTTTGACTTATTTATAGTCGGGTTGATGAGATAGGTATATATCTGTTAGGATATGCTGGAATAAAACAAAGGGAAATTGAATGCCTGAGGTATTTGAAATTATATTGGGTATCCCTGATAGGATAATTGCTACTCTACGGGCTATAATTTTCCTCTTACTGTTGCTCTAAAGACTACCAGGGTTCCTGGTATAATTTCAAATACCTCAGGTGTACCCCCATACAATTTCCCTTTTTCTAAAACAAAAGCAAAAAACTAATCCTTAAAATACTCTCCAGACTTATGCTGCATGAAGCGTTCATATTTCTGCTGCATTATTAGGAACCTTAGGCTTCCAAAAGAGGTTACCAAGATAAAAATACTTGGGTTGCTGAGTTGCAATTCTTTGTCTATCTTTTTGGTTGTTGGAGGCCATCTCCTAATGTCCTTTCTTATTACATAATTTTTTCTCTTCTTTTGGGACAGGTAAGGTGGGCCTCCCCAGTGCAACCTGTTTTAGGCCTAAGCCCAGAATTAAGGTGGAGAGGTAGTGGGCTAGCCCGCAACTCGGTTATTTGGGCAAGCCCAAATCATTACCTTCCACACAAATTTCCTCACAGCTAGAAATAAGGTTCAAGCATTGGGTTGGCTGCCATAGGTAGATTCAGTAGAGCCTCAATGTCACTAGAACAACCGGTCATTGGCTATTACGCGTCAAATTGCTTATCATTGACATGCTTTGTGTAGTGTATATCCTCCCTTCTCATTGTTCACATTGCTGACTCCTGAAGCATTCAATTGTAGCTTGCTGTAGATAAAAAAGGGCAAATTCCAGTTTGGTCACAAACGTTGGAATAAGGGACAAATAAGTCAACGCACTGCCTCCACAAACATAATGTCCCATCAACACAGTGTCTCCACAAACATACCGCCACATCAACACACTGCCTTTATCAACACACTTCCTTACTTAATCGGAATAATTTACACTTGCTTGATAGAATTGTTAGATGACATTAAAAAGCTATGGTTGTGGATAAAATGAAGCAAATAAAAGACTTGTATCTTAGTGTAACACGAGTCTTTTTGTAGGTACGAGTCCCCATATTGGAGAAGCTTTGTTGCAGTACGGATTCAAGTTGCGTGGAGATACAGGAAGAAGCGACTACACCGCAAGGAGACCAATATGTTTGAAAAGCAATGAAGTTTATGAATAAGAGATGTTTTATATGTATTATGTGTAGTCATGAAAGAACAAACCGCATCTTGTTGATAAATTCATGTTCTTGCAGCTCATTACATGTAGCACTTAAAGATAAGCCTTACGTCAAGCAATAAAGCAAATATGTTCATGTCTTTCATATTAGGAAGTATTCAACACTATGTGATCGCATCTATTTACAATCTTTTAGAGTTTGTGAACCTCATAAATATGCCATTGTTTTGATCAAATGATGTGATATGGATATTGATACAATCGTTAGCCAAAACCACACATGATGATGAACTTCTTCATCCATTGTTTTGATCAAATCATGTGATTTTGGATGGTGATGACTGCATTAGTCTAGGGAATGGATTTTTTATCAAATCTATATGACGATCTACTCCTCGATCTACTCCTCAACTTACAAACATCTTTGAATATAAGTAGAACACTATTCTTAAGTCAACTTGAGAGTAAAAGTTCATTTAGTCATTCAAATATACAAGAAGTATCAATCGAGCACTAACAAATTTTGTTTCAATTTACTCGTTTTTTGTTTTATTTTGGGTTAATTAGGCCATCAAAGTCACTATATAGTTCTAAGTTTCGTGGGATTTTGCCAATGGAAGTAAAATCTGGTAAAAGTTTTAAAAAGAGTAACTTTAAGTGACCCAATTTGATCCAAATTAAAACAATGAGTAACTTTATTGACATATATCTGAATTAAAAGATTGGAATTGCCATGATGTTCAGGTCATTTGATTGTACATGATCAAGGGGCTCTTACTGTAGTAAGTTAGTAGCCCATTGATCCAATAATGTTCTGTCTCTGTCCCTTCTTTCTCAATCTCCATTTACATACTTGAAAACCTATTTTCGATGACATCCAATCAAACACTGGTTTTTTAGCCTAAACAATTTTTCGTGTACTTCTTCTAACTGTACAAGATTATCTTACGTCATTTTAAATTTCATACCCAGACACCGATAAAACTTTTTACATAAATTTTTTTACATGTCAAAAGAGCCCTTGGTCCAACCTGTTTCAAGTGAAAATTCAAGGGTAATGCAAGAGGGGTTCAGGGGCATTGAAATCTTGGGTTTCCGAAGTACTTAGCCCTCGCACAATATTTCCACACTCCCAAAAGTTTAAACCCTGGACCATTGTGCAACAAGGTGATTGAAGAGAGCAATATACCATTGTGCAACAAGGTGATTGGAGAGAGCAATATACCATTTCAGCTA
>ONZE01029138.1:2765-13138 GCA_900322265.1 Macarthuria australis
AATGTAATTAATAGCAATAATCTACTAATTAAAGTCAAAAATCGGGAAGACCCACTAGCAACGCCGGCCTTGGCTATTTATAATAGAAAATAATAACTAATCCTAATCCTCCTAGGACTCGAAATAATAATCAACTTGCTAACTCCAAACGAGCAACTAGACTTCTACTCAAACTAGAAATACTACTAGACTTTATTTAGGAAATAAATAGCTATCTTTATTTGATTTAAAAGACTCCTACATACTAGATATTCTAATTGAACTAGGACTTGCCTTGAACTTGATCTTGCAGCCGGTCTTACTTAGCGTCCAAGCAACCTGCCACGCCAACCAAACTCATCTCAAACACGTCCCTTGCCACACGCGTAGCTCATGATCTTTCTTCCCACTTAGTGAGTGACTGAGTCGGATAATGCTCATGCATCACCTATTTTTTTCTGGAAAAAAGAGTATTCCATTAAATAAAAACAAATTACAACTTAGCCAGGTGAGAAATACAGCCCACCTCAAAAAAAAAAACAACAGAACTAAAGCCCTTAGTTCTCAAACAAAGCTAAAACTCTCCTTTGCTTACAAACACCTTTAACCCTAAGGCACACATCCTCTTTAACCATCTCTACAACTCTCTCAACACCTCTGACTTCACAAGAGTAAAGCCTTCTACACCTCTCTAACAAAATATGATACACACAAGCCGCAAAGACCACCGCCCTCAGCCTCCTCAAGGAGCTAGGAATTGCTGCCTCCAAAAGATCAACATATATTTCATTCAAAGAATTCGCCATGCTCCAGTTGATCCATGCCCTTACACAAGCTGTGATCACGGATGAAAAATGATACTCAAAAAACAAGTGATCTTGCCCATCATCACAAAGAGCACACATAATACACTCATGAATACAATTCAATCTCTTCAATCGGACCCCTGTAAGGAGACGACCACGGGATGCAAGCCATAAAATAAAACAATGTTTGGCAACATTCCACGGAGACCATATAATCTTAGCCTCCCTGAAAATTACTTGATCCCCCAAGAGTAATTGGTAAGCTTGTCCAACTCGATACCCCGGCCCTTTAGCCCACTGCCCATGCTCATCGAAGCCGATACGCAATTTATGTTTCAAGTTATTGAGCTTTACTCAATACCAACTGGAATCTACATTTGGTTTGGGATCCCAGAAGTTACCTTGTTTCATATAAATCTCATTGACCAATTTCACCCATAAAACATCTTGTTTAGAGGAGATGGCCCAAACATGTTTACCAATTGCAGCTTCATTCCACAACTTACTATTCTTGAAATTTAATCCACCCTTATTTTTGGGTTGGCAAACATCATTCCAAGCTACCAAAGGTATCCTCTTTCTATTATCTTGTGAACCCCACGAAAAATTCTTGCAAACCCTATCAATCTCCTTAATTAAGTGCTGGGGAAAAACAAATAAACTGGACTAATAGACATGAATCGAAAATAGCACAGAGTTTATGAGTTGACACCTCCCTGCATATGATAAATGTCTAGTAGCCCAGCTCCGGACCCGGCTGGTAATCTTGTCAATCAAAGTTTGGCAATCCATTTTAGACCACTTGGTAGGGGAAAGAGGAACTCCAAGGTATTTCATAGGGAAACTCCCTTTTAGAAATCCAAGTAATGAGAGCATCTGATCTTTCAAAACCTTGTTCACCCCTAAGATATAAACATAAGATTTACAGAAGTTGGCTTGTAACCCAGTGACCTCAGCAAAATGGGAAAGGGCCTCCTTAATCCTTCTAAGGGACGGCAAGTGAGCCTTATAAAAAATCATGAGGTCATCGGCAAAGCAAAGATGTGTTAATTTCAAGCTTTTAGACATGGGATGAAATCTGAAATCAGGAAGATCTGCAACCATAGACAAAAGTCGTGACAGGTATTCCATAATCAACACAAACAATATAGCAGACAAAGGATCACCCTGCCGTAAACCCCTAGCCCCTTTAAAGTTACCATGATTCTCTCCATTTATACAAAACGTGAAGGAGGTAGAAGCAACACAAGCCATAATCCATTTCCTAAACATCAAAGGGAAACCAAAACCCTCAAGCATATCTTCCACAAAACCCCAGTGCACTGTGTCATAAGCTTTCCGATTATGTATCTTCATTAAGGCCCTCGGAGAAGAAGACTTTCTATTATAGTGCCTAATGAGGTCCTAGCACATTAAAATATTGTGGAGAATATATCTCCCTTTAACAAAAGCACTCTGAGACTTCCCCACCAAATCAGGCAAAATTGTATTAAGGCTATTACAGAGAACCTTAGATAAGCACTTAAAGAGCACATTACAACAAGCAATAGGTCTGAAATTACTAGCATACTCTGGATGGTCCTTCTTAGGGATGAGGTGCAGTACTGTAGAGTTGAACTCATCAGGAAATTGAGCAGATGTATAGAAAGCAGCAAGAGCACTACAAATGTCCTCTTCCACGATAGGCCAGGCATTTCTAAAGAAGCCACTGCCAAAACCATCAACACCCGGGCTTTTATTTATATCAATGTCAAACATAGCCTCCTTTATTTCCTTTCTTGTAAAAGGAATAACTAAAGAGATCTGCTGATTAGAACTTACCAGCGATCCCATTGACAAAACCTGCTTGCTAGCCTTTGCATTCGCATCAACTGAAACCCCAAGCATACCTTTGAAAAAATCAATGAAATGATTAATTACCCCATCCTGACAGGTAATCTTTGCACCATTAGCACTTGTAATCTCATATATCCTATTCACCTGGCGCCTCTGTTTAATAATCGCATGGAAAAATTGAGTGTTAGCATCACCAAGCTTTATCTAAGTAGCCTTGCTTCTTTGATGGAGGAAACTTTCTACTTTCTTGTGAATAGCTTGAAAGCTCAAAGCTGTTTCTCGTTCTTCCTGCTGTAAAGTAATGTTCTGAGAATTACCATGCAGCCTTTTCTGAGCACAAGAAAGAGCCTCTCTAGCTACATTCATTTGCTTCTAAATCTCAGCATATTTTTTCCCATTTAACCTCCTGAGATCCCCTTGGGTAACAGACAACTTATTTCTAATTCTCCACCATATATTACCACCCCTGATAGAACCCCAAACCCGCTGGACAGTAGGTAAGAAATCCTCATCTTGAGACCACATATTCAAGTACCTAAAGCTTCCCATGCTTCCTATTCACCTCAGCACTCAAGCAAATAAGGGCAGGACAATGATTAGAAATTAATTCCTCTAGATAATTCACATAACCACTTTCAAAACTACTTAACTATGTGCTATTCCCAAAGACCCAATCAATCTTAGAGAAGATGCGTGCACCCGGTTCGTGTTTATTGTTCCAAGTATACCTACACCCAACTGTTTTCAATTCATAAAGCTTGCACCTTAACAAGCACTCCTTGAAGGCCTTGACCTCAGCATAAACTACCTCCTTCCCACCAATCCTATCCTCCTTCCCTAGGGGGTTATTAAAATCTGCACACACCACCCAGGGCAAAGATGGATCCAAATCAACCCCACAAAGATAATGCCACAACTCTTGCCTCTCTACCCTATCATTGGAAGCATCAACCAAAGAAACAATAAACGAATCATGGCACACTCTTCTGGTAATTTTACAAGTTACCACTTGGTCTAAGCATTGCAAAATTTCCACCTCTACATTGTGAGACTTCCATAGAATCCAAATTCTTGCCTTCCCATTACTATCTTTATTGCAAACACTACCCCAACCTTGGAAAAACAAATCATGACAGTTCACTAGGTTGTGCTCCTTCAATTTTATTTCAAGTAGGACGAGCAAATCCAACTTAAACTTGTTGCTAAAGAGAGCTACCTCCCTTTGCTTATTGGGGTTGTTAAGCCCCCTTATGTTCCAAACACAAAACCTATCCACATTCATCATTACCCTCACCCATTCCCATAATAGGATGTCCACCTGGTGTGGGGTGTCCCTCCTCATTCAACACATTGAGTAACTGAAAAGGGTTCTCAGCGTTAGTAGGGGCAGTAGAATCATTCTTCAACTTGGCAGTCCTCTTTTTACTAGGATTAGTCCATTACTCCTCCTCAATGATAGGTTCATCAATTATCACCTCCAGAGTTGCATGACCCTCCTCCACAACAGGAACAGGAGCAGGCTGCTTTTCTGCTTGCCTCTCCCCCTTTTTTTTTTTTTTTGCACTGAGCCCCTGAATGCCCATAACCCCTACATAGATTGTACTCCTCCGGTTTCCATTCATATTGAACAACCTAATGGGTAATTTCATCATGTTCATCACGAAACAATACCACTTCAGGCAATTGCTGCTTACGTTCAACCTCAATCAATAGCCTAGTAAACCTCCCTCTATTTCTCTCAGTTG
Organism: Macarthuria australis; assembly: GCA_900322265.1. Classification (NCBI taxonomy): domain Eukaryota; kingdom Viridiplantae; phylum Streptophyta; class Magnoliopsida; order Caryophyllales; family Macarthuriaceae; genus Macarthuria; species Macarthuria australis. Next base: position 7,132 of record ONZE01029138.1, read on the forward strand.
TATTTTTATTAGCCATTAACGGCCTAGCAATTAAACTCCCAATAATACTCAATCCTTGAGTACTCAAATACTTCACATTGAGATCAGGTAATTTAATCCAAATTGGCACAGAACTCAGCTTAAGCTTGTCTAACTCAATGTCTGCTTCCCACTTCCTCATAATCAAAGGCTTCTTATCAAAATGTAAGATTCCTGCCTCCAACACATCATCTCTCTCTTGACAAGTATCAAAACGTTAAAAAAATCTCATTCCTAACCATAATTACCTTATTAAGCCCTTTCGATCCCCACACTCTTTGAAAGAATCCATTAAGCACTTTAAAAGGAGGGTTAGCCCCCAGCACATAGCAAATAATCGAAGAATCCCAATATGCAATTTCGGATTCAATATCATCCCAACTAATTTTACCAACAAACTGACCTCCACTAATAATGGGATTAACGAAATCAAGCTTACTCCCAGCGTTCTGCATTCTCGAAACATCAAAAGAATTCCAAAATGAAGTACCTGGATTCGTCGAGGGCACCACAGATGCACCCCATCGAACTGACTCCCGGGCACCACTAATCACTTCCAACCAATCTTCCTCCTTAGAGTTGCTAGCCAAATGATTTCCTGGACCCGCAGATTGATCAAGATCTTTACCTAGGTTACGAATCACCTTGTTCTTTCTTAAGTCTTCAACCACTTTCTCGTTATCTCCAGAATGAGAGGAACCTCCAGCCTGTGAACGGCCCCCCTCACCGCAGCCCTCATCGTCGGCATCATGCCGCACAAGAGAGACCACCACTCGCCACTCAGTCGCTCTCAGAATCGCCTCTCATCGCCTCTCATCGCTCTCAATTGCATCACCTATTTTACTGTTCATGTATTTGCTACTGTTTGAGTTTGCTACTATTCTTCCGAGGTTAATCTCTGCTGAAACTCGGTGGTTCTTTACTGTTTCGAGTTACTCTCATTAACCGTTGTTAATCTTGTTGATACACGGTTCTTTAAGCCCCATTTGCTATTCTAAAGCACGATTCCTATTGTTCCTTGTTTGATTGAGTTTTCGTGTTAATCTCTTGTAGTCCTTTGGTTCTCCATTGGCATTCACATCAGAAGTTGTAGGTGAAGATATTTTTTGCACTAAGCCTGAACCGACAAAGGACTTTGAAGAGGATCCGAACAAGAGTGGCGCCATAGAGCTTGCTCCAACCCAGCAAGTTTTTGATGTTCAAAGTGGTTCGATCACAAACGGAGAGTCAGTACCAAGTCATGTCTTTGCCAAGCCATATAAGAAACTCGGGCCTTCGTTTCACCTTATTGTAAGTCCATTGTGTTTTGATGCTTTAAACTCCATGAACATGGCAAAATTGACATTTGAAAATTCATTGATCGGTCCAGTTTGAAAGAAAAGCATGTGATTTTATTTGCCTTAAAGCCAGTAGAAGTCAAGCACGTCCAAGCTATGCAAACGAATTTGAAGGACTTCAAGAGGAGAAAAACGGACTCTTCTCAACTACTCTTTGATCCCCCATTACAAGTTATCAATAACAAGTTTTGAGGACAAAAATTTTTCTCAACAAAGGGAGAATGATGGAGGACCATTGGATGAAATTTCCAAGGAGTGAGACCTTGGATTCCTCACTCTTATTTGTTGATCATGGTCCAACTTATTTGGTTTTACACAGCCGAATTATTGTAAATTTCGGCCCATCATTTTTAAGGTTTATTATTTGTAATAATCATATTCGAAAAATGCATGTAACATTTAGGGTATTAAACTTGTCCTAAGGGATCAAGTTCGATGCTATACTTAGGTACATGGCGGCTGTGTGCGTTTACACAAGTAACTAAGAGGTTCATGCATGAACCTAGGAAACCTAGGAGTATCCGGCTTCCTTCTCAAAGATGAACATGAACTTTTTGCCCAACCAACACAACCATTAGGAGGATGAATTAGCTTAGCATTTAATGTGATGGTGATGCCCCCATAGGTCCCGGTTCCACCAATTAGGATTTATTCCTAATCATCATCTTTTACTTTCGAACAATTTTATTTTAATCTTTGAACAATTTTTGTGGCTGGATGTCTTTATCCTTGTTTAATTTTTATTTNNTTTATTTTCACAAGTTTAGGACATCTTATTTATGATGTAAAACATGTCTTAATTATGTCCTAAGTTAGTTAAATGCATGAGGAATTAAGAGTTGAAGTTCAGCCAAGGGAACCGTGCACAAGGGCTGCACCAATTCGAACCAACAACCACACAAGGTTCGAACCATCATGAACATAAGGGGACGAATCCGCATCAAGGGAGATGAACTTGCACTAGTCAATACATGCACCTAAAGGAGTCAATGAACCAGCCAATACATGCACCAAAGAGATTTATGCATCGGCCATGATGGCAGACTATCTATGGGTCCAATTTCATTTAATTAAAATTTTTATTTAATTTAAGTTTTTGTTATTTGGGACAATTTTATGTTTTAGACTTGTTTATTTTTGGACTTTTATTTTATGAGTTATGATTGGACTTAAAAGGGGGGCGAGACTTCTTTATTTCCAGCCCAACTATCATGTGCCCCTAGTTCAACAAATGGGCTGATTTTAATCACTCTTAATTAGTTTCAATTGGGCCTAATGACGGGCCAGTACTATTTGCTGACATGTGTTCCATTTAAGTCCAACCATGAAACTTTATTCCAAATAAGTCCAAAATTAATCACATAGGTTTCCACTTCTACCCTCATTCTTGTAACGTAATTCATCTTCCTCTACTGACCTTCTCTACACTGTGCATCTCGTTTCATCCTCATCATTAGATCTGTAGAAGCTATTATCCCAGTCGATTGTTGAAGCTCCGAGCATGTTTCCCCCATCGGCGACGACCGGTAATGGTTGCCGGAAAACAAGCTCAGATTAGGGAGGGGAACAACGGCGTACGGAAAAAAATGGGTTTCTACGTTCGGCAACTGTTTGAGGCGATGGATAAGTCGATTTTGTGCGTTTTGACTAGAGGATTTCATAACTTGTCTTGGATTTTATATACAATGTCAGGAGCTCCTGAACACAGTGTTTGAAGTGGCGACCTTCTCTACTTTAAAAGTAATTTCCGGCAATTTTAGACCTCGCCTTTAAAAATCTGATGGCGTCGTTGGATTCGTCTCATCAAAATATACAAGAAGGACCTTTCACTTGCCTCGATCGGTGGACGAATGAGAAAGTTCCATTTTCAGACACCTTCAAGCTTTGGCTATGGCGGCAAAAAAGGAAAACAAAAAAGTTGGAGCTTACTGATAAAAAATCTGAGCTTGAGCTTGCTGACAAAAAATCTGAGCTGGAGCTTACTGACAAAAAATTTGAGTGGTTGAAACACTTCCAAAGGAGTTTTTGTGAGTTACTATTTGAACATTTTCTTTGCTGTTGATGGTGGATTATAACAGATGGAGAAATTGAAACCATTTTTAGTAGCTTTATTAATGGTGTCATCTACTTTCTGATTCTCCAATTCCCCCACTAATTTCCTCCATTAATCAAGCTTTAAGGCTATTCATGATCTGATAGACGTATTCAACAAAGGTGGGAAAAGAAGCCTCTTGATTCTCAATCCCCCGAGAAAAAAAGAGGAAATATAGAGTAGCTATAAGCTAGTTGGTTGTTGTACCATATTTTTAAATGTTTTGTTGAGAGTTCTTTAATGAAGGGGAGATGAAAAGCATAATTTTGATGATATGGCTGCAGCCTGCAGGGTAAAGAAATTCCACTTTGGAAAACTAGTTGGTTGTCTGTGAACAATAAGATTACACAAATATTTGGAAGATAACTTTTTGTTGTGATCAATGTCTAAACAGGAAAAATACTTGTATACACCAGTCACATACACTCCATCTTTCTCACAAGAAGATTTTAAAATATTAAAATTTCAACCACTTTTGTTACGGGTTTCATCAGTTTACGAGGGAAATGGAGTATAGATATCGTAGTACAGAAGCTGTCTCGTCTAAACATACTTGCAAGAAATTTTTTCTTTTCCAATTGGCGAAAAAGTAATACTAGAATTATTGGAGAGGGAACATTAATGGCATTTTGATGATTATGTTAGTCCTTTGGTAAGGGATAAAATAATAGAAACTTATAAAATCTCCAATCATATATTTATTTTTATTATGGAGGGACATGCATGAAAAAGCCTATATTATTTTTTATTTTGATTTTCTAAGTAACATCGAGTAGCTATTTTCAACCCTTCCTAGACAAGTGGATCTCGTTTACGATGATGTTTTTTGTAGAATAGAAACTTAGCATTTGGTGTATTTTACTTTCATATTAATAGAACTCCTTATTGACCATCAACAAAGAAAAGAATATCACTCGAAACTGAAATGACCGTCTTTTTTATCATAGTATATTGTATGTCCAAACAATATGACGACAATAAGCAAACATAAGCTACTTCATATATAGCATAAACAGTATGAGTGTATGACAGAGACACAAACATTAGGTTATTCATGCATAAACTGATAGAGTTTACATACAGTATGATAATCATATAAATAAGAGAAACAATATGTTATTTCATGCCAACAACACAAATATAATATAATATTGTGCTAATAACAAAAACAGTATGATAACAATATATAAGCAATACAAATAGTTTGACAACAAAACAAATATCATGCTACTTTATGTTTAGATGATAGAGTAACAAGCAACAAGATAACTACATAAGTAAGACAAATAGTATGATGACTATACGTAGACAGTACAAATAGTATGACAATAATAAAAGCATTATTTTACTTCATGGTTAGATTATAAAGGGTACAAACAGTATGATGACTACATAAAAAGGTTAAACAATATGTTAATTCTCGCTAACGATACATAAACAACATAAATAGCATGCTAATAACACAAAAAGTATGATAACAGTTTTCATGGTATATGTCATACTATTTGTATTGTGGTCATACTGTTTTATGATGTTTGTTTTATTATCATAATATTTTGTTACTACCATACTATTTGTTTTATCTGTATGTGTGTTAGCTTGAATGTGTATGTTTATCATTGTATTTGTTCTTATCTATGTGGTATCATATTTCATGTTATAAGCATACAATATGTGCTGTCCAATTGTTGTCATACTTTTTCTGTTGTTGTCATACTGTTTTATGATGTTTGTGTTACTATCATACTGTTTTGTTACTATTATACTATTTGTGTTATCTATATGCGTGTTAGCATGAATGTGTGTGTTTATCATAGTATTTGTTCTTATTTTTATGGTTATCATATTTTTCTTGTTATTAGCATACTATATGTGTTGTCATACTGTTCATCTTATTGTCATATTGTTTTATGATATTTCTGCTATTATACTGTTTTGTTACTGTTGTACTAGTTGCGTTATCTATATGCGTGTTAGCATGAATATGTGTGTTTATCATCCTATATGTTCTTATTCATGTGGTTATCATACTTTTTGTGTAATTAGCAAACTATATGTGTTGTCCACGCGCTGTCATACTGTTTTTGTATTGTCATACTGTTTTATGATGTTTGTGTTATTATCATACTGTTTTGTTACTACCACACCTTTTATGTCATCAATATAAGTGTTAGCATGAATGTGTGTATTTATCATATTGTTTGTTCTTATTTATGTGGTTATCATAAAATTGGTAACCACAAACAATATAACAACTATAAACAGTGTGATAACCATACAATATGGCCAAACGAGATCAACTGTACCACTTTGTGTGCCATCTCGTGTGCCACCATCCTCTCCACTTGACACCTACCCCACGTGAATTGGAGATATATACAAATTTGAATTACTTTGCTTATGTGGCAAACAAAGAGAGAGTGGGCACACGAGATGACACATGGAGTGGTACAGGAAATCCGGACTGCAATATGGCAGCCACAACAATATGACAACCAAATAGTATGATAACCATAAAACAGTATGGTAATCAATAAATAAGACAAATAGTGTGATGATA
>ONZE01029141.1:3272-15322 GCA_900322265.1 Macarthuria australis
ACAGGTTTAGTAGGTAGCAGGTTACCTATTAAAATCTAGGGGCAATGACTAATAGGTACCAAATAACTTTCATAATTGCTTTTGAAAGAATCTTCGTCATAATATCAATACAAAAATGGTACCTATTAGGAATTGCAAGAACCTATTAGGAATTAAAACTTCAAACTGGTACCTATTAGTTATCCCTAAAATCTAATCCAAAGACTATGATTTATTTAAGCTAAATCTAACCATTTAAATTGAAATTTGGCACGAATTTAACCAGTCGGCACCATACTCTTACTCTTTACCCCGTTAAAAGCAAGTTGTAAATTACCACTGGTTTTCTACCTCTCTTTCTAAGTTCTACCTGCGAGCGTCGACGACCGGGCGCCTTTCATCGTTCCGCCTTTTCATCCCGTTGAGGACAGGTGAGGTAGTATATTATCTGTGCCTTCGTCATTCCTAGGTTTTATTTTATGTTTATTACTTTATGTGCACAGTAATTTAATTTTACCAGCAGGAATTAGTTAAAATTATCACCCGGGTACTTCTGTTGTATCTTTGTAGTGTTATGTAATGGTGGATACCTTGATGGACTATCTTTTCTAGATTCTCTATAGCAATAGAATTCAGACACTCCTTACCACCATTCTGCTTTTGATACTTCTGATGAGAATCGTATTTTATTTGCAGGTATCTTTGGATTCCTCTTTTGCAAACACCGCCATTGAAAGGCAACTTCTCAGGGACTTGGTTAGGGTTAGGACTAGTCAGAACAATGGCTACTTCAGAGCAGGCGATTGATACCACTATTCCTCAACGTTCTTCTACACAACCCCGACGTTCACGAGGAGTTGCACCGCTTGCCAGTTAGTGGATGTGGATCCCTGTACATGTTATATTCTATGAAATAGTAAATCGATGTGTTTTCAGTAATGTATATTTGGAGGAAATCATTATCCTCATAATTCGACAATGTGTTTTCTCACGTCTATTGCTTCAACCTTGTGATTGTTATGAACCATATGCTGCTATTATATTTGCCAATCAGTTTGGAGAATACTTTTAATAAATTATATTCAAAAATTGGACAGAGATTAATGCTAACTATTTCATAGTCGATAAGTTTTTGCAAATCGAAGGATATACACATGTTAATCTTAGTTCCACACCAACATACAGCCTTGGGTCCAGCAACTTGTAAACCCAGAGGATATTTTCCTCCCTAGATGCTTTTCTATTCCCATCCTTCTGAAAACACTTGGTCGTTTTTCATGTGACAGGCAAACCTAGGAAACTAATTGGAAATTTTGGTAACTTGAGCCATGGTGGTGCCAGAGCTTTGAAGGCGAGAAATGCTGTTTTGAAAGTTGCTTCATCTGTTGTTTGTCTAAAATCCTATACAGGTATATGCTTGTTCTGATAACAGCAATGTAATGTGGTTGAATATATCTTTCATTCCATTCCATGCACTGATTGACTGAAATATCTTTTGTTCAGGAGGAATGGGTTTCTGTGTTCGCTCGGGAACTATTATTGAGTGGGATGGCATGGTTGGGACGGTTTTAACTTCAGCTACTCTCGTTCCTAGACCTCAGTATTTCGAAGCGAGTGATGTCAGGGTTAGTTTTGTTGACTGGAGCTTATTGTCTTGCCTCATATCGTGTGGAATTATTTCATCTTCGCTCTTAGTATTTCCCCCCGGTATATAGCTTTGGTAAATTTTATTGATCCATGTGGTGGTTTGGGTTGATTTGACTCAGCTGCCTAACCTTTTACCTTTATAATATAAGATGCCTTAAAGCTTTGGTAATACTAGTCACACGTCTATAGTTTAATGACAGTCATCAGCTTTGTCACAGTGCTTTCTTATCCGAACTAAGGGTTCTGTAGTGAGAATTTGCTGAAGTTCCTTATTCCATAGGTGGTAACTGGTGTGGTAGCATATGATTTTGGTCTGTTATTTGTTTGAACTTCATTATTTGTCATAGTCATGGTTATGTATTTAATAAATGGAAGTAAGTTTTCAAAATAACCAAGCAAAATCATATTTCAGGTGAAATTCTATTTATGATGCTCTTCCAAAACCAATAGTCAATCATCAAATCTTGGTTTTGGTGGAACCTTTTTGTTTTTAGTACGATGCTAGTATTTGTATGCAATCAAAACAGAAAACATTTGCTGAAAATACTGTTGACATAGGGTCATATGAATGTGTGGAATTCTGTGTACAGAATGTGTTTGTCCCGGGTTGTTGATTACATTGTATGCTTCCAAATACTTGTCAAGTTTAGCAAAAAGAAAGAGAACTATGAGAACATCAACTTTTAAGGTTTTTGGCAGTTAAATTACTCGAGTGATTTGGAAAATGAAAAGCAGTAGTAGAGGCCAATGACACTGTGCTAAGAAAGAGACGGAAAGCACTCACTGTGAGCACTTTGTTATGGGTAATTTAACAATTGCTGCATCTGACGTCAAAATTGACAAGATCTTGTGAGGTGCCCCCCCTCCCCCACCCTAATTATACTACTAGTTGGGGACAAAATGAGTAAAATATTTTTCTTCTTTGGGTTCACTAGCTATATGTCCCATGTACTCCTAGTTTTCCTTCTCTTTTCCTCTTTGTAATCAAGAAGTTATTTGTCTTAGTATATTTTGTACCTAGGCTACTAATGGAAAACAAAGTCTTCATACTAGCATGGGCTTCGCAGCTATCCACAACAGAGTCTTCTACCTCACATGAGGGTAAGTTAGCGTCAACCTCTCCCTACTCCGTAAGTGATGCAGGATTAGGTTTCACGGAATTAGGAATATCGATATCAATTGACATGTCTCACTCAAAATACCAGGCGTGCTTTCTCCTTGCTGTTCTCTCTGTTTGAATGTACCAATAGCAATGTATAGGATAAATCCCCCTCCAGATATCACACATGCAAAATCGCCCGAGGAGCCTTACTGTAGCTAATTTCCATCCCCTACTAGTTACTCTTTCATCTGAGTCAAATTGACGAAGGATCATTGGAATTGGAGTCTCAAACATATATTCAACTATTAAGCTTTCTTGGATTGCAATGAACTCAAAGCAAGTCTAGTGTGTATCAAAACTAGGTATTGAGCATTGAAATGATTTATTTGTCGTTTTGAGCTTTACAGAGCTTCTATTGAACTTAATTACCTCCTTAATTACCATTATTTGCAGGCTCATTTCAGCTAGCGGAACATTCGGAACTTGTTTAGTTTTTGAGGAGTGTTCATATGTACGTTAGACTGTCCTTGTTCAAGATTTTCCCTTGAACTTACCAGCAAAGTATCAGCAGGATTGTGGTCTTGTAGGAAAATCAAAAGTAATGCCTTAGGTCTAGATGTAAAATTGGGAAGTGTTGGAAGATAACACTGGGATGAAGTTAACTAAGGTGCTTTTAGGTAAATGGGTGATTGTCCATGGTACCCTTGGTTTTTAAAAGTTGTACTAAACTTTTTAACTCTATCCATGGTATCCCTATGATAGTAAATTTGTAGCTCTTTTGTTAAAGTATGTTAAAAATCACTGTTAAATGCTGACGTGGTAAGCTTATTTGGCACTTCGGGTGCCACCCCGTCCCTGGACATCCCCACTCCGCCTTCCCTCCATGGACCTCTCCTTCACCCTTACAGGCCCGAAATTACAGCCCAAATCAGGTCTGTAGAGGGTGGGAGAGGGGATCCTGGGAGTTAGGGAGGGTGAGGAAAGGATTTTGGGGGACTAGGTGGCCGAGGAGGGAAATTTGAGGCCAAATAAGCTTGCTACGTTTGGCATTTTTTTTACAGTGCTTTAGTAAAAGGTTATATGAGCTACAAATTTGCAATCAAAGAAGGGGTACTATGGCTAAAGATAAAGGTTGAAGACAAAAAATAATTTTGACAAAACAATAGGGGTACCATGGACAATTACCCTAGATAAATTGTCGTGAAATTTGAAGGATTGATACTTATTCTTGTGATGCACCTTAGGTAGTTTAGAACTGAGGTTAATAAGCTTCTGGAGATTACACACCAAGCACACAATCAATATGGGGGGGGGGTATTTGGGACTACTGCAATAAGAATCTCTAAGTTATTGATACCAGTAACATCTATATATTGGTTTGAGATGACCCTTGTAAGAGCCCTCCACATAATGATACGATTGAGCTCTCAAGAAATGAGAAAGGCATCTCACCTTAATGCACTCACTTTACAAAAAATCAGTCATCATTACTAACTGGAAAATGTCATTGTATAGAGTTAACCTTCTTCCAAGTAGATAAACTAAGAAGAAAATTATCCCCCATTACTCTTTTTCCCACGGGAAAACTGAGAATGACTGCCCTTTACGGCTAGTCAAGCTAAAACTGAAAATGAGATCTCTCGCATCAAATTACGAGCTCAGTGTGCTTTCCTCTTGATCTTGTCAATATTGCATGCGCCTATATCATTCAAGCATGGATTCACTTTCAAACATCATCAAATGTTGGAAATCATCCAATTGAGCTTTATTTACTCTAATCTACATCTGCAACTGCTCCTCTGTTGATTTTATCTATGGTGAATGTGCTTATATCATTATTCAAACATGAATTCACCTTCAAACATCATCAAAATGTGGGAAATCATCCAATTGAGTTTATTTGTTATAAATCTACATCTGCAACTAGTTAATCTTTGTATTTACAGTACGGCTTGCGTACACAAGGTATATGATCTAAATCTATATAAAGATAATTAGGGCTACTCCTAAGTTAACGAACGGGAACTCTCAAATTATAACAAGAGATACTCCCAAGTTATAATAAGGGTACTCTCAAGTCAACATTAGTACTATTAAGTTAACATGGGGTACTCTCAAGTTATATTAGGAGGTACTCGTCTATAGTCCATTTTATACATCTAGTTCATATAAGATTTTGCGTTGTATTTAATTGAAATTCGAAAGTTGGCTAATAAGTTTCAGTGCTTAAATTTTTGAATTGGAGATAAATTGCTATAATCTGATCAAATCTTGCATAATTTCTCTTTACTCAGAGGCAGAGATTTTCTTTTAATGTTGCAGGAAGAGGGAGAATTGGAGGAAATAGAGAAGGATATAGAGAAAAAGGCACTAGTTTTTTACTTTTAGTACGTCAAACTTTTTAAATTAAGAACTAATTATATCAAACTTCTTTTAGGGGAAAAAGGAAAAAGAGAATGTAGTTGGCCATCATCTTGAACTCATTGTCTTCTATTTAGAGCCACTAAGCTCCAGGAGTGGAAATGTAGCACTAATAGAATGGAAATGTCTGAGAGGAATTCAAAGAACAATCTGGTCTCGATATTGGCATTTTCAAGTTTTTTAACATGATAATTTTGTGATATATTGCGGTGGTGCATTTTCTTGTTGGAGTTATCATTATTCACAGGGAAAAATGAACTCAGAACTTTTCCATAACTTAATTATACGTCTTCTTCAGATGCAATTACACTTAATCAATTTTTATGTTTGAGATATTTCCTAACTTACGTTTTCTCTTGGATTCTTCATCCCCAAGGCGATTTACCGTAAGCAACTTACTTTAAATAACAATGGACTAGTTTAAATGTTTCTCTAAATTATCCTCTGCTTTTTAGTTGTTGGAAAGTAGTTGGTGACAATGTCTTTTCAATCAAGGTTTCATGTGAATAATGGCTGCAGTTTTCATGAGTAAGATTGTATTAATTTGACCCTACTTACCCCGCCACAAGTGATGGTATGGTATGGTGATGAAATGGATCAGAATAATGTGTTGAATGTGGTGTATGCTTTAATGACTATTTACCAACGTATTGTGTGTGTGTGGGGGGGGGGGGGGGGTTCTTCATAGTAGATATGTTGCTGCAAGCAAGTGGATTTTGTATATTATTACTTTTTGTATGCTTTTTTTTTTTTGTACATAATGATAATTCTATTCTGCTTAAATTTGTGAATATTTCAGATTGAGGTAACATTACCCGATCGCAAGGTCATATCTGGCAGTGTCTTATATGTCGATTATTATCACAACATAGCCACCATTTCAGTACGGTCTGACTCAAAGATGGAAGTTGCCACTCTACGACATGATCCAGAGTTGCTTCAGTGTGGGCAGACTGTGGTAGCCCTTGGCCGTCATGTCCAAACACGTGATTTAATGGCTTCAAGGGGGGAAAATCAATATTAATTACAACGAGGATCTTTTATCTTCCGGTTGCTTCATTTCAGATGTAAGTGTTCTTCTCTGACCCTCGATTCCTTGTGAAGCTGGTATAACATATTTGATTATGTAACTCTACTTCCTTCTATGAGAAGTTCTTTCTAAAAAGACCAGCTTTGTGCTTCCAAGCTGACCTGATACTCTTAAATTTGTATCCCATAAAGGATGACACTTAAAGGTCGTGCTGGGCTCTCCACTAAGTATTTTGCTGTTTTTCCTGATTGTCATGATTTTCTTTTTTTTTTCTTTTTTTTTCTTCTCTTTTCGGGTGCATGCATGTATGTTTCAAATGACTAACAGAACAATCGGTCAACAATTCCTATTGCAAGGCATGAGGATATGCACATATGACCCTTTTATCCCGCCATGAGTGGGAGCTTTGAGAGAGGCATGGTGGTAGTGGTATGATATGATATTTGTATGCTTCGTTGACATGATATGTATTTTGTGAAGTTAGTAACGGTTATCTACTTCAGAAGAGAATAGGAAATGTACGATGAGCTTAACACGTGTCGACGATTTTCTCTTGCCATTGTAGGAAAAACTATAGTTCTTGGTCAATAGGTTTTGAATGGGTGTATGCTCTGATTAGGTGAGTGCCAAATGGTGAGGAGAAGACTAAGTTCTCATACATATATTTTCATCTGTTATTATGGTTTGAAGAGTGCCTGCTAGAACAAGAATTCAACTGTTTGTATGTTGTGTTTTTTCTTTTATGGTTTTGCCTTTTCTTATAGGTTGATATTAATCTATGTCTTAAATGGTAATATGTTTATATGTGAATTCTACTTACCCAAAGCACTCTTTGTACTAGTATGGTGTTGGCGGCCCTCTAGTTGACATTTCATCAGGAGTGGTCGTTGGGATAAATTTTAAGGGTGAGGGAATTACTCCTTTTCTTCCCAGTTGCATTGTGCTGAGATGCTTGGAGCATTTCAGGAATTATGGGTATGCCTTATTCCCCTTTTCTCGATTCATTGTCCAAGCTTTACCTTCGTCTTGTTGTTGTTTTTAATTGGTTTTGAAGCTTGATATTATTGTCTTTCATTAGTCATCCTGGGCTGTTCCTCAGAGGTCCACAAATTTACTAGGATTATACTTCTTGTTTGCCATCCCTTGAAAAGAAACTTACTCCTGTAACTAGTAAAGTACACTTCATCACAATCCGTTCTTGGAGATAGTAGAAGTCAAAGAGCGTGTTGTGTGATCCGAACTCTAGTTTGGCTCCTTTCCGATCGATGTCCCTCTCCCTCAACTCGAAATTCCTGCGAAATCCATGTTATACATCTTGATGGCTAAGTCCTTTTGGTTTAACCACCTTTCTCAGCCTTGCATTTACGCTTTAGTTGCTTTGGGTTTGCTAAATTTTTTAGAGTGTCGGACACAACGCGCCACCTTAAGTAGAGTGTCTGTGCTTCCTAGATTTTAAGTAGCCGAAAAGTTGATGGAAAGGTTATTGTATCATCCAAAAAAGGGATATCAGGGCTACCATTGACAAAGTGAAAAATACAAGGACACCATGGAAAAAGTTGATAAAAACACAGTGTTAGGATTGACAAAAACCAATATAAAGAGAGTATTTAGCATTGCAAGATAAACAAAGTCAACCGGGGCACAATGATCAAAATAAAGATATGTCCATAATAACAAAAGCTAAAGCCTGGGCAATCGAAGAAAAGAAAGCAATGACTAAGAAACATTAGTTTTCTATGCCTCTATTCTCTTGGTTCTTACTCACGAGCACTCAGCCATTCAGTGACTACTTTAGTGTTTAATTGATAAGGATGGAAAGGGGAAAGAGAAGTAAATGCATGGTAGAGAGAAAGAAGTTTGGTTGCCATAGATGACTTCTAACCGCTAGCGCAAAGGAGAACAATAAGCAAAAATAGAGAATTTGTATGGGATAACCCTAAGGCAAGATATCCTTCTAAGTTGTATTACGAATTTCTTTGGTAATGTTCATCTTTCTGATTTTTGTATGGGGTTATACTGTCGTTCTTCGTATTGTGTGATCTGGAAGTTATAAGTTTTTCTCTGTCTTCTTCGTACCACCCCTTTTGCTTTTAAGTAGAAAAATCCTTCGGATCCATCTTTCCGTTTGTTCTTTTTCAAGCTTCTTAGTACCGCTTATTCCTGTTTTGTTAAGGAAAGCATCTCGTGGTCCAACTTTTCGTAAAACTTCTATGCTTTACTCTTGTCCCTTCTTTTATGGCATTTCAAAGTACCCAAACATTAAAATAAGTTATAACAAATATAAAACAAACTATAAGGAGTAGAAAGTTCAAATAAAGAAACGAGAAAAACTATACAACAAAGAAAAAAATTCTACAAAAACAAAATATTATGATATTATAAATTCTGAGATTTTAATTTTTTGGAAACTTAAAAATCTACAAGATTAAATAGATGAACTAAAACATTTGAAAATATATAAATTTTCACGAGAAGATAGAATATGAACATAGAACCAAAACTTAATATTTTAAGAAAATTAAAATTGTGCGGAGAAAAATTCTGAATTTAATTTTAAAATTTCTGTGTCCATTTTATGATGGTGTCAGTAGTCCATCCAAAAAATGCTGCCAAAATGTGTTTCGGGGGGTTAGCTCACGGGTTTGTGAAGAAGTCTCCAATATCTCAAGGTTACCTCATTCAACATCAACAACATCAACATCAACAACCCGGTGTAATCCCGCCTCGAGGGCAGGGTCCGAGGGGTCAATTGTACGCAGCCTTACCCCTGTGTAAACAGAGAGACTGTTCTCGTAGACCCTTGATTTGAAGTGCTGGAACTATCTGCAACTTCACAATACATAAGAAGTGCAGATAGTTTAAGTGAAAATAATGTGCAGTGGAAATTTAAGTGAAAGATATTATTACTTTTGGGATTTGAACTTTTTTTTAAATTTCAACTCAGGAGGGCAAGGTGAACATTAACAAATATTTTTGTCCGACCGGGGGTGATTGACCTGCAATTTCTTGGGTGATTTTTGGTTTGGGTAAATTCAGATTCCAAAGTAAAAAAAAAAATTAATTCAAAATCCAAAATTTTGTCGGATTCAGGTCTACGTCTCCATTATGTTCTCACCCAAACCAAAGCAAGCTCAAATGCCTTCTTTTATAGCTGTAAAAGGCGGTGAAGTGAGATGGAAGATTCCAACTTATTTCCTTTGTAAAATTAATCATACTACAACTGCTCTTATTGTCTCAATCACTTGATATTTGTTCCTGTTGTCAGTTGCTTGGTTAACATCCATTCTCAAGACTTTTCTAGGCTTCAAAATCTAGATTTTTATCAAGCACCCCTTCATGATCGTTTAAGATTATTTGATAATAATGTTGAAATATCTAGATATGAGAGAGAGTAGATATTAACATTCTCCATCTCTCTCTCTCTCTCTCTCTCTCTCTCTCTCTCTCTCTCTCTCCCTCCCTCCCTCTCTCTCTCTCTCTATATATATACATATATGTGTGTGTGTGTATATGTATATAGGGTTTGTCTATATAAGAGTCTTGTCTATATAAGAGTTTTTAAGTCTAATAGCAAAAGTATCTGCCTCCATGTCGAGATTTTTTAACTAGTATTGAAGTCCTCTCTTTGAGCTTAGTGCCAACATTTTAATTTCTTGGTCGCAACATTTCATCATGATGAATTGAGTATGCTACGTTTTCAGCAAGGATTTGCTCCATTCTAAAACGAAAGTCTTGCTTACAATTTTGAGGTCCCAAAATAATGTCACCTTTATATCTACAATAATATTTCACATCAAATTCTGCCATGTTTGTCAGTCAATAATTTTTTTTCAGACCATGCCAATATATAGATGTCATCCCATGCCAAATCAACTTCTATCTCTCTCCTTCCTCATTTATGCCAAAAGTTGACAAAATACATCTTTTCCCAAACAACAGTGCCAAAAGTTGACAGGTCATGGTTGCCAACTGAGTCTCTCCTCCACCCCATTTTCTACTTTTATTTTATGTTTCCCATAAAACTATAAATTCAAATAGCAAAATGGGTTTGTATTTATAAAGCATGAAAAAATTATAAACGTTTTTTTTTTTAGAAAAATTATTTTAAAGGTAAAATCGTTGCTAAAGTGAGAGAATGGAGCGACACCTCTCGGCGCTCAAATTGTTATTGGGTGAAATCAGCCCAAAACTATGTTCTTTTCCCAAATTTAAGAGAAGTAGTGCTATATTTTATTGGTGCAGGAAAGTAAATCGACCTTGGCTTGGACTGAAAACAAGAGCCCTTGATACATTGAAGATGTCGGAGATTGAAACAATACATGAAATGCTCCCTTGTATTGATGGAATTTTTGTGGAGAAGGTATACTGTGTGCTTCATTTCCGTGGTGGATAACAGGATCATACTTACCTTCCTTCTTGTTATATCAACCAAGGGTAGTGGCAGCTTCTGTGTGTATACCAAGGAAAAATTGGTTTTGCAATTTTGAGGTGTTGATTACAATAACATCCTTGTGAAATTCATATCTCGGTATATCAGTAGGTTACATTGGGGAATTCATTCAACCAACTTGTTAATCAATTTTATTTTTTATTTTTTTCGAAGGTTCCCATGTAGCTAGCTATGTTAAGTTTACTTGTAAACATTGTTGGTTTTCTCCAAACTCCCGTATGTTTGATATTATAATTGATGCACTTCCGTAGCTTATTTATGAACTAAGCACCTGGCAGGTGACAGGAGGTTCTCCAGCAGATTGTGCGGGATTGCGTCCTGGCGATCTTGTCACTCATTGCGAGGGAATTCCTCTACGCTCTCCCGTGGAGGTAATTTAATGTCGCTCTTTTGTATGATTAAACGCCGATGAACGTCCTTTATCCAAGTTTTAGGTGTTATCTTTGAGGTATAATTAAACAAACTTGGCCCATCACGTCTTTTTATGGTGGCCTTTGCTTGGTGATTTGTGTAACCTCGTCCTATTATGAGTTTTCACGATTTCGCTATGCCACACAGTTAACCCCCCCCCCCCAACCCTGCGGGAAATAAAACCCGCTCGTGAGGCTCCGGCCTTGGCAATTGCAGAAAATACTGGTTTATTAGACCTTCGATTGAAAATGTATTATTCACGTGGTAGCTGATGAAAATAAGAAGCAAACGATTGCCTAGCAAGATATGTGATTTACCCTTTTGTGATTTGTTTGTTTGATTCCAGTTTGCTGTTGTACTGCTCGATAAAGGTGAGGAGTTTCAGAGACTCCATTGTGATGGAGCAAGTGATGGTGCCATTAAGAGAAGGGCTAGTTCTGTGGAGGTTAGCTTAAATCTTGATTTTTCGAACCGTTCTTAAAAAAAAAAAGAAAAAAAAGAAGAGGTTGCGTTTTACCTGTAGAAGAAATATCAATAGTCAGCCACTAACTAAAAGAAATTCAGGTTGTTGTAAAACAGAAAAGCAGCGAATTCGCTTTGACGGAGACAAAAACTATGGTTTTTGACAGGCTTAGTCCAGCTGGATACGATAGGTAAATTTCTTGCGCCAGCTTTACACCAGGTTGTTGATGTAAATGATATTTGATTGCCTTGGGATTGCCATGTTGATGTAATTGTCATGTTTGTGTTATGTTTGATTTCTTTACTAGTGTATCCCTCAATCAGATTTAAGAATAATTCTGCATTATCTTGTCTCGTACAAATTGTAGAAAGATTGAAATATATGCTATTTACTACCTTACCTGTAGAGAGGGGGTCTCTGATAGACCCGTCCCCAAGGGCTTTATTTGGTATAATTGGACCATAGAAGACCCTTTTCTTTCCTTTTTCTTTTTTGAAATGTATTGGTTATTGCACCCTAACTTACAGCCTTACTTTCGAGTTTGAAT
>ONZE01029142.1:0-11317 GCA_900322265.1 Macarthuria australis
TGAAGCTAGCGCGTTCTAGCGCTTCTCGCTTTGAAGCAAGGCGATAACTTCTATCGCTTAACCTGCGGCTTATGAATGGCAGTTTCACTTTCCCTGGCATTGGTGTCCGTTTAGAGTAGGTGTTGAGATTTGCTTCTCAATCTTAACTCTTCCGAGCGCACATTTCCTCGAAATTGTAATTATTTGTTTTCCTCTCTCATTGAGAAGGAAGTTCTTCCCTGACGGTATGAATGGTAAGATGTTGATGAATATTGCTTGGGAAAATTTCTTCACAAATTCTTTCATTTTCCTCCTCATGAGAATTTGTGCTGGTATGTTGATGACATTTCTGAATGGTAAGATGTTGATGAATATTGCTTGGGAAAATTTCTTCACAAATTCTTTCATTTTCCTCCTCATGAGAATTTGTGCTGGTATGTTGATGCCATTTCTGAGTAATTCCTTAATATATTCCATTCTCCCTCTCAGCAGTTATATTTGCTGACTTTTATTCAGCGGAAGATTAAAGGAACTTTTTGCCTCTCTTCCCCTTAGTGATTTATCATTTTGGTTGTTAGTGCTCTCATTGTGTCGATTGTATGTGATGACCCATCCAATTATACGTTTCTTTTCTTGTGGCTTCTTTCGTACCTTTTTCTCCATTTCACTCAACAAAACCCTTTCCCCTTTTCTTTTTCTTATCTGGATATTCAAGTCCTCCTTAAAGTTTAAGTCTTCTGTTTGGACTAGAGAGTACTGCATTTACACGGTAAGGTGACAGATAACAAGTTAATACTTCTGACTGCTTACAAGCTTGCAGATAAAAAATGGGTCATCTGCAGATGTCTGAGTAATGTGCGAATGAAGCAATGCGACTAGAGAGTATTGCGTTTACACAGTAAGGTGCAGGTTACTTGCAGGACGAATTCTTTGGTATCCTAGGAAAAGTTTGGTTCTTTCCCATGACTATTTTTGACCTTGCTCTACTGAATATTGAGGTTTCGAGATAATGAAAAGAACTTATTTTGAGAAATACTTTTGTGGTATCACCTGGTTTTTGTAAATGGAAGGGAAACTCAGAATATAGACATTTAATTTGTGGAAGGTTAGTCTTTAGGTTTCATCGCAGCTGGAGGCTATGTGCACATTTTTACTGTTAGTATCTTTGAGCTCATCTTGTTTGATCTGTGATTGGCAGGAAGTGTTATATTAGTTCTATGAGAGGCACCTTGCTTAACTTTATATTTTCTTTCTATGAATAAAAGAATTTTCCTTATCCCAAAAGCCGTCCAATTCTACACTATGGGGTGCTTATTTCAGCACCCCTCTCCGTGATTAGCAGAAATCTTTTTGTAACTACGAAAAGGAATATGACAAATATAATCTGTAATGCTTTTGTTTGCTTATGACTAATACTAATTATGCTCGTTTCTCTTTCCTCACATCACTCTCTTTTTACTCTGCTTTGCCTTGATGATTATTAATTGGCTTGTGGTAAACCGACTTCTTGAACATTGAATGATTGCATTGCAGTTGTCAGTTCTTCAGGCAGTAAGAGGCTATCACGACTGGTTACCTCTTGTGGAAGAGTTCACATTGAAGTTTTTCCGAGCCTGGGAGGTAATTACTGTTACAGAGACTCTTAAGTAGCTTAGATATCTGAGTCCTCCTTGGGACCAAAAAGAATGCTCTGTTTGTTTTCACTCAAAGTGTAAAGTCCAAATTGACCTAGTCAATGCTTGTGGTCTTTAGTATCAAATTTATCTTGAGCAATTAACATGTTCCTAGTTCAATGTCATTATGGTAGTTACCTAACTAACATTTTACAAGATCAAGATTGCAACTGTTTACCATTTGGTGGCATCCTGGAATTTGAAAGAACTGTCCAGTTTCTTTGTGGGAGGGTGAGATTTTAGCTGATTCCATCTACCATATTGGAAATCATAGTCTTTTCTTGTTTCCATAGTGTTGGAATACCCTCATGTGAGTGTCCCTCATTGATGAAGGGGTGGAAGGATGTCTAACATATAAGTCTAGTGGCTACTCCTCTTGTTTCCAATTGGTTTAGGATGGAACATCACTTGGGCTTGTATGTGGATTTTCTTTCCTCCTTCGTGGTTCGGCCTAGCCCACTTGCAAATTTAACTTATAGCCATGTTATGTAGTTCATTGGGGTGTTTACATGTTTTTTGTTGTAAAAATGGCTTTTTCCTTTTTTCTAAAATTCTGTTGGCCGTGTAAAAGTCTTGCAGCAACAACATATACTGCCTTCTGGGGTTGCCGCCAAGCTTGGTAACTTCCGTACTATGTTTGAAAGGTTATGCACCAAGTTTGCTTGATGAATTCGTTCGAAAAAACATAGAAGGTTTCATCCAAATAAGATCAAGCTCTGTGCAGGTAGGATGTCATTCAGTGTTCGTTGCTGTTATGGTTTTGTTTCAATTTTTAAATGGATATTGATGTTCAATTCTGCTCTTTTGTTTTCTCTTAGGCTGCTCGCCCTGATGACTCTTCTCCTCTTGACAATGTTGAAGAACTACAGGAGCATCTCCAGTATTTGTCTTATCTTTGTAGATTCCAGGTAAATTTTTCATGACTTTGATTTACTTCATTAATAATGACTTATAGTTTGGAAAAGGGTCATCTCTTAAGTTGTACTCCCTCCATCCCAATTTAGTTGTCCTAATTCTAAAATACACAGTTTAGAAAAAGTTTTCTGTCATTTTTGACCTGTTAACTACACTCTCTTTTTTATCAATTACACTCTCTCTCATGGTTCCCCAAGAAGTCTAGCCTTAATAAATACAATAAATTGATTGAGTAATGTTAGGATAGTAAGATATAAAATAGACTAAATATAGAAGTAGAACAATTAAAATGGGACAGGCCAAAAATTAGGACAGTTAAAATGGGACGGAGGTAGTAATATTCTTTTTGAGAGCACTAGATGTAGAGTAAACATACAATTTTTTTCTTTCTAATTCTTCACTTTTTTGTTATCTTGTTTTGCAGTATGAAAGCAGCAGTCGCTATATATTCGAAGAAATGAAGTTTTTTCTGGTATCCTGAATCAAGTTGTAGATGAGAATTTAGAGATTTATCTCTTTAGAGAAATTTACAGATAATTAACTAGTTAGACTAATTTTGGTAATGATGTTACAGAAGGTGTTACAGTATCCGCCACAGGTCAATCAAAACAATGTGTTATGTCATACTGAAACCATACTTGCATGGTTTGTGCACATTGTTGCTGCTATTCTTAAGATCAAACAGTGTACTGGCTGTAGGTAGAAAACGTAACTTTATTCCTGATGTTTTCTTTTGAAAGATGTTTAGAAACAAGTGTGTATATTCTGTCTTGTGAGGTAATTGGTCTTCCTTTTACTTTTTAATGCAGTGCGGAGTCAAAACAGGTTCATGATGCTACAATTTCATCTGGTGTTGTACATTTATTAATATTCATGGACACGGATTTATATATCCAGGTATAGCAACAGCGTGAGAATTAGAATGTTCTTTTGTTTAATTCAAATTATGCTTGGAGATCCATACATCTTAATTTTTCATTTTGTATGCCTTCTCCATGAATATGTTATTAGTTTTGAACTATTTTATTGACATGGAACACTTTCACTTGATTGTCCTTCCTTCACTTGGCTGCCATTATTATTGGCATATGAGATTTTCTGCTACTTTGCGATTGGATATGGAGAATACTTGATTTGAATCATAATTTAATATCCTATGGAAACATTTTCTACCTTCTTCCAGCATTTACAGGAAAGATACATTTGTCATAAATACTTCTTTTTTCTGGTCTAAGAAAAAAGAGGGGGGGGGGGGGGGGGGGAATGGAGGGCAATTGGTCCATTACAGGCTTACCAGCCATGCAAACCTTTTAAACCTCAAGCCATCTCCCTTCAACTTAAACCCAGTTATTGGAATAATTCGAACTGTTTGGGTGTCCCAGAGATGAATCCATGGTTGTAAGTGTAAGAGGATATTGGTGTTATAGGAACTCAATCCCTAAATATCTAATCTACAACTAGGTTAACTTTTTACTTCTATTCTATTAACGAAACCTTCTTTCTCTATCTTAATGAAAAGGGCCTCAGTTCTTCTGTTTCTTGGCATGTATGAACTTAAGATTTTCAGATTGCTGAGAGCTACATTATGTACAGTACTTATGTTTGTTATTCTCTTCTTACTGAATTTATAACAGTTTCCTATGGAATGCCTAATTAGTAATTTGTTTATACGTTCAGAGGTATGGTGAATCAAGCAGGCAGAGATTAGATCGTGCAATACTCATTTTTTTAAAGAATTTTCTGAAGTGTTATGTTGAGGGGGAAGCGACACAGTCTTCCAAGGTAAGCAAATATATTACTGATTTCCAATGGTAGTTTTTGGAGTTGAGCTTGAGACTCTTATCTTTGGGTTCAGCAGTTTTATGCTCGTTTAGGGGAGCTTAAGGGGTATGGTGATCATCTAGGTTTACTAAATCTTATTGTCAGCAAGATTACTACAAATCTGAAACGTTATACTGAGGTAGGTCTTGGTTGCTTTTCACTCTGAGATTACATAGTTATAATTGTCTAACAACTCTTTTCTTTCCATATTTGTAGAGTGATGAGATGATTGATCAGACGTTAAGTTTATTTTTGGAGCTGGCTTCGCGGTTAGTGATGGTGTTTGCACTATCGAGTATCTAATGACTGCTTTACTGCTTATCGGAAAAGTTCACATAATTCCCTGATAGTTGGGCCACTGGATTTTTTTTTTTTTTTTTTTTTTTGCAGCTATATGACTGAAAAGGCTTTTTTGAATTTTGGTGATGTCAAGTTTATTGTCTCAAACCACACCGTAATTCCCTGTCTAGTATTTATATTAATTATGCCTCTGTCTTAGCTAGCTGAAATCGTATCTTCTCATAATATCTCTTTTTCTGAACTTAATGTCAGCAACAGTTCTTCCCCTTCTTGGAAAACTATAGGTGTTCTCGTAGAAGAACAGCATTCTACAACGCTGTTGGATGGTTAATCTTCCTCGAGAAAAACCCTGTCAAATTCAACTCTTCGATGGATCCTTTCCTGAAGGTATTCCTGCTGTATTCGGTAAGATAAGTAATAAAAGAAATAGAAAGGGGATTTAAACATAGTCGTGTCCTTCCAGAGTCCCAGCTCTCTTAAAATAATGTTTTTTTTTTTTTTTTTAATCCACATATGCCTTGCAAGACTTTGACCGTGAGCATTCTTCTATATCGTATGGGGTGTAGGCACAGTTGAAGTTCAGTGATGTGTTTGTGATGGGATAGTGAACAGTGTCAAGGCTTTGTAAATCTTGATTTATCGTGCTTGTAACTCTGGGATTTAGTCATGATTTGGCTACGTCTATGCCAGTTTTATGATGGGTTTTCAAGTGGATATTAGATTGCTTTTCTTGTATGTCCTATGTACAATTTCTTAGAGATATACGTTAAAAGAGCTGCTGGGATATCTAAAAATAGACATCTCCATTATGCTGCTTTCGTGCTGCTGCTTTAAAAGCACGAACCGAACTACTTCGAGCTGTTCTATTATCGCACTTATGTTTTGGCATTTATGCTGCTATTTTATATTGCAAAGTTCAAATTCAAATTCCAAAATTTTACATTATCTTATTTTGAAGAGGACGCATAGCAGGTTTTCAAAACCTTTCTGCTATATGTGAGCACATTTTGGACCAATTCATGAAATTATTAAGACTCCATTTCTTAAAGTTCTTCTTGAATATAAGTAAACAGAGAGCACGTAAAAGGAAATTGTGGGATTTCAGGTCTGGGTTTGTGTTAGTTGTTTGAAATGCAGAAGCTAGCCCGTAACAGCTAGTTTATTGAACAATTTAATGGCTGGTGTTCTTCTTGTTCATAAGATGTCGGATCCAATCTAATGCCGATACTGAATGCTTTTGCTTCAACCATTATCAGTATTCTTTCGGAATATACTCTTAGCTGAACTATAAAAGGACAGCACAAAGTAGGGATTTTTTTACTGAATAAAGTCGCACATATACTTTTATGGAGAAACCAAGGACACAATCAATATGAAATTCAGGAAGCCTCATGAATTGACAGATGTGCAAGGTTGCCTCTCACATAGAAACCTGCCCCTCTCTCCCTCATCGTTAGCCACCAGTAAACACCGTCGATACGAGCCGCCGCTGGTGGCGCCCCTTAGTAGATGCTGCCTTCTTCCCTCACCGGCTGCTGGCAGTTTACACCTCTTCAAAGTCTCCCCACCTCACAAAACGACTCGCAACCCCCTTTCTGCCTCTTCAAGTCACCTCAACCAGCCCCAACGGCCCCCTATGCTGCTCGTTCCTCTATCTATTCCACTGGCTGGCGTTTGTGGATGATGGTCCTGGTGCAAGCTTTCTTCTCTCTATTCCACTGTGTTAGGGCTTGTGTTTTTGGTTTTTGGATTTTGGATTGTGGATGGTGATGAAGGCTTGGTCATTTGGAGGATATTGTTGTGTTGTATGACGGATTAGTTTGGATAGAGTTCTTGGTGCTGTTTTTCGATCTTGGTGTGTTCTTTAGTGGTTTTGGTGTTGATAATTTGAAGATGGTTGGGATTAGTAAGATGGTCCGCATTCAGGATAAAACCTTTATCATAGAATTTCATGGGGATTTTCTTATCTCGAAGTATAGTAGGAATAGGAAGAGGCGGTTAAAAATTCCGCAAGGGGTGATTCAACGGATTGCAGCAATGCTTGGACACTGCAATAGTTTGAAAGAATCAAGCTTCGACAATAGATTTGGTTATCTTGTTTGGAAATTTGTTTTGGTGTGAATAAATGGGGATGGTTCTTAGAGCTGAGGGTGCAAATGAAAAAGGCGTAATTCTTAATTTGTGTGCCTTGTGAATCGTCTTCTCACCCTTGGAACCGGTTTATTAACTTGTTTCGTCATATGGCGAATGTTGAGAAAGATCGTGTAGTCCAAGATATCACAACTTCAAATGATCCCTCTAGTTGCTCGTATCGAATATGGATATTTTGACATATAGAGATTCTAGTGTGGAAATAGATTTCTCAAAGAGGGAGTAGATGTTGTTAGTAATTGACTGTCAGGGTTTTGCTTGTAGGAATGCATCTTTACCTGTGCAATGTTGAGGGTGTAGCTCTTAAGGAAGACATGAAGGACTCTTCTTTGTGTCAAGAAGGTGGAGAAGTTTCTTTCAAGATTTTAAGATTAGTGAGTTGGTTGACGAGGCAAATGAGATTAGGAATGCTTCTCGTACGAATGACATGGTTGCTTTTTCTTCTTATTGTGTTATCGAGGTGGTAGATTCTCTACCTTATTTCCAGAAGGTTGAGGATGTTTTGGTTCAAGATTTTACCATTGGTGAGAATATTGAAGAAGCTTCTGAGGCTAGGAGTGCATCTTCAGCGAGTGACTTGAGTTCATTATCTTTTTGCTGCAACATAGATGTGGTTATTTCTACGACTTATTTAAGGAAGAAAATTTCTTCAATAATTGCATTGGTCTTTTTGTCTTTTTTGCTGAATCAGCCAGCAAAGGGAGGGTTCATGCTATAAAAAACACCCACTACGTCAGGAAAAAACGAGCGTAAGAAAGTAACTTTCCTTAGATGGTAGTTTGCTTTGCGATATTTTGCCAAAAGGTGTCAAGAAGCACCCCATCTCTAAGTTTAATGAGTGCACAAATCATGACTTTGGTAGGGACTGGGTTCTTGATACGTTGAAATTAGATGATGGACGTAGACATTTTCAGGAGAATGTAATTGAAAAAGTGGGAAGATTCAGGTAAGAGGAAAGTCATCTGTATCCTTGAAGGCAGTCTCGATAATTGTATGTCACTGGAGCATTTGTTTAAGGGATTGTTTGTAATTGGGGTGTATTCTTTCTCTACAGTTTTGTCTCGTGAGGCGTCTATTAGTGTGTCGGTTGTGAAATATTTTGTTACTTTTTGGTGGTTAGGTGTGAAGTCGTGTTTAACATGTGTCAGATTAGCTTATGGGTGTAGTTAATCTTAGTTCTTATTGCTGGAATCGTGCCTTTTGGTTGGGTAGGTGTCTCAATTGTTGGTGTTATGAGCTTTTGCTCCTCTTTTCCATTTTGGAATGAATTTTCATTATCAAGAAGGAAAAAATGATGAAATTCAGAAATTTCTTGGATATTGTGGAGGAAGGGTGAGGTCATTTAAACAAGAAAAAGTTGCAAAACTAAATTTGTTTGCTGTATGACAATCTGAATTAAGCTATGAAGTATTCACCCTAGTTAGTATCAAAAGTGAAGATTTCGTGTGATTTAGTGTGTTCTATTTCTTTGCCACTTCACCAGGTTCCATCAATTGCTAGAAAAATCCATGAGTTACTCCAACCAGTTAATTTGTAAAGAGGAACAAAATTATGAAGATAATGTCAACAGCCAAAATGGGAATCACATGAATTTTTGGTCTTTCATAGTAATTATGCTCTTTTGGCCTATGCCCGTGGCATTCAATTCTGATTCTTTGTAGTGGCTTATTATTGTTAGGTTTTCTATATGTTGGAATCAATCCCGGAGACAGATTTTCGCAGTGACAAGGTGAAATATTCGTTAATTGGGTTAATGAGGGATATGAGGGGTATCGCGATGGCCACCAACAGGTAACTATTACCAAGGATTTTTGCTTCTCTTTCATCTGATTTGCGGGTGCCAAGCTTGATTTTTATGATAATTTTTCTTGGCAACCTTTAGCCACGGCGCTTACAGACTCTTGTTTGAGTGGCTGTTCCCTGCACGAATGCCGCTCCTCTTGAAAGGCATTTCACTTTGGGCCGACACTCCAGAGGTACGGTAAACTGCATTAAATGTTGTATACTTTTATTCGTAAGTACACGTAATGACTGTCTTATTACCATGAATATGAAGACTTAGATGCTACCATGTGTTTTCCTCTTCTGCCTTAAAATATGCTGTTTTGCTTGCTCTTCCTGACTTGTAATGAATTATTAGGCTGCTGTGGTCATTTTCACAAAGGATACTGCAGTGATGATCTAGGTCTTTTATTTTTGATCTCTGACTGGAAGGTTAACCAATTCTTTAGGTGTACTCATTGTAGTTCTTCTGGTTGCAAGGAAAATCCTTTTTGAAATGATTCCCGTGAGAGAATTAAGCAAAATCCTTTTTGAAATGATTCCCGTGAGAGAACTAAGCGCGGAAGCTAAATAAACACCAACTCGAACAACCCAGCAAACAAATAACCGAGTTAGTAGATTAACCACGGTTCAAGCCAAAGAAACACCGAGAGTCAGCGAGATATAGCTCAGGTGAATAGTGACGCTTTCGTGAACAGTAGCACGTCGTGACCAGTACCCGAAAAATAGACCAGCCACCGAACAAAAGTAAGAGAAAAACGAAAATAGAAGGATATGAATCTTGATAGAGAATTACCTTAAAGAAAATCCCACCAACAAAGTCAAGGAAGTTCACCCGGAAATCCCACCAAGAAGCTAAGATTCACCCGCTCACAAAAGAGTTTAAAGATCCAAAATCTCACAAAAGAGAGGAGAATCGCACAAAAGCAATAAACTGAATTTTATTATCAATCATCCGAATCTCGAACTCCTCTTCTAGGCCTCTCGGTATCACTCCCTTCATCTTCTGAACTTGTGTGCTTGGGACGTGACTTATGGATAGATTTCGAATGAGTGTCTTCCTCCGAGTCTTGGTCACGATAAAAATTATGGTCCCGACCACTACTTTGCCCGATATCTATTCGACCCCCTGTTTTCAACCCCTTGTTTGTTTGGTTAATTGCTTCATAATTGTCTCAACGTATTCCTTAGTAGGTAAAATCGAGCCTTCTATTTGTACCATATGCGAATCTTTTATTCGACTCCTGAAGTCTTTTGTCAGTGACATGAAATCGTTTAAGTTTCAAGCACTTTGGTTGTATTAGGTTCGGCCATAAGTAAACGAGCTGAAAACTTCGAATTGAGAGGAAACATAGAGCCCAAGTAAACTCAAAACAGCCGCAGCCAATAACCCCCCTAAACTGACTTTACTTGATGATCAAGGAACAAATTTAATGACAAAAACTTGGGATGCAAGTAATCTACGTACCTTGGTGTGCAAGTAATTCCACCCGGCTGGAAACACATGCAATAGCAGCAAATTTCGATGTCCGGCAAACTTATGCGAAGTAGACCAAAAAACTCGAACAAACCCTTGAATGAATCTGAAGTAAGCTTTGATTACCACTTGATTTAGCTTCCGCGCTTGATTCTCTCACGGGAATCATATCACTTTTCTAGGACTTTCTGGGGGAAATTTCCTCAAGACTGCTGTTTCGTTTTCTTTTCAAGGACGACTGTTATGATTTATTGGATTAGACTTCGTAATTTTCTCAGTGACCATGCTTTTGATGTTTATCATCATTAGTCTGGACATCCTTGTATATTTTTATGCTACTTGGTTTCTCCTTCTTTCAACAAAGAAAATTTGGATCGACGCTGCAGAAACTATATGATGGTCATGTTTTGACATCATGGTGAAATCCTACTCTTTTTGTTTATTCCCTTATGTCTACTTACAGCGAAAGAGATATGAAGGCGTGTAACATATCTCAAGAATTAGCTCTTGAAAGAAAAGCGTAGAAGAACGCCATTTCTGTCCTTGAGCCTTAAGTGTCTCTCTTATTCCCGGAGGTTTCTTAGGGTTTCATTCTTAGCTGACCCAACTAGTTTGAGATAAAGAGGCTTCTTGTTGTCGTCGTTGTCTACTTGCAGCGAAGAGTTCATTTTCTGTTGTTATATTTTCTTGATTTATTAATCGTCCTTTGGCAAAATTAATTGATGATTAGGCTTTGCACAGGTTACCACGACGATATTAAAATTGATGGCGGAAATGGTTCTCAACAGATGCGGACGCATTCCATTTGACTCATCGCCTTCCAAAGGAATAATGATGTTCAAAGAAATTAACAAATTGGTTTTGGAATATGGCAAAAAAATTTCATCTTCAGCTCTTCCTGTTGAAGATGACTTCTATTCGTTCAAGGCCAAAGGCATATGGATTTGCTTGACTATTCTGACAAGAGGTGAGAGTAACTATAGTTGTTTCTGGTAGTAAGAAATGTTTTCTTAGTCCACCTAGGACCAGAGTTAAGGGTCTTGCCGGGGAGGAAAACATGTCCGGGAGCCCTAAGGCACCTGGATTGAACCAGTCGGAGGGGAACATAGTCATTAGTATACTGAAGTCCAAGTTTCCTTCCTTTCTATTCTGGTGGTGGTTATTTGTGTAACAACTTCCTGTCCTTTGTTTGTCTTGGTACTACAGATCTCAGGCGATG
>ONZE01029144.1:4498-18792 GCA_900322265.1 Macarthuria australis
CGTCCACCGGCGAGGGTCGACTGGGGTCGCCGGACCCCGCCAACCCTCGTCCGTGGCCGGCAGGTGGCCGGACGAGGGTGGGGGGAAGGGTTCGGGTTTTTCAATTTTTTTTCTTTATTCGTTTTTTTATTAAAAATTCTGGTACCGGAAACCGGTGCCACGTCACTATTCTGGTTCCGGAAACCGGATACTTCCTCCGTCAAAACTATTTTTGAGAAAACTGGTCGAAATCTTCAAAGTTCGGTATTATTTTACAAGATTCAGAAGTTCGGTATAAAGTTGTAAAATCTCCAAAAGTTCAGTATTATATGTTTAAATTCTGTAAGCATTAACTGAATACTTAAACGATTATATTACCCGTATTTTACTGGAATAGTTTATCAGTGTCTAAATTTATTATTTCGGACTTGAATTATGAGAACATATTAATGTCAGTGTACTCATTTAAATTACTCATATGAGGCGGAAAGTATTAATCCTATATCCATTCTATGCATTCTAGTTCCCTTTATATTCCTGATTAGACTGTTATATTGGATAATTTCGGGTGTCAAAACCTAATTGAATTCCCTAAACCCTACTCAATATTTTATGATGATAAGATATATGCATATAAGTGGATGAACAGTTAATTAAACTGTTATAATTTATTAGAAATACTGAGTGAGGGTGATAATCCGTCTCTAGTCTAATTGTTGTATCCTGCTTATGTAATAATCTCTCTAGATTCCCTTCATAGTAGTTGTCAAGGTTGTTTATCTTGCCAATCTATTTGTGTCAACCATTGACAACTACTGTGATTGCGTAAATTTGTTGTCAACCATAAGTTACTTAGCCAGAAATGGGTTTAGCCATTTATTCAATTAAGGGGAATCTAGAGTGAATGAGTAATTACCGGGTATCGACAATCCACTAATGTCTTATTCTTTCGCTTGGGTTAAAAGAGCCCCGAAGAGATATGTGAAGACGATGGTTATTAAAATCAAGGAGAATTGGTTACTAAATTGATTTTGAAGCAGTTTATTAGTATGAGGCTAATACTCACAAGTTAATAATTTAGACTTGATGGTTAGTCTGAGGGCATAGTGTGAATCAGATATTTAGGCATTAATAAATTCCTGCATTTCCATCTTTTAAATTTGTAAGATAAAATATGTGATAAGTGCCCATTTGAACTTTATCGCTATTAGCTTTATGTAAAGATAAATAGTGTATACATAAAACATAACAAAAATATCTACTCTACTAATAAAAAACTAGTTCAGCATAAAGTTAAAGGCCATTTTATGTAAGAGAGTTTGATCATATCTTCAAGATGTGTCCTTCATCATTATGTCATGATAGTTATCAATAGTTATTTATTTTCTCACTTTAGTTTACTCACTAGTACTTAAAATTAGACAATAACAACAAATCAATGGTGACTCTGCATTTCTGCCTTAACTAAGATTTAAAACGATCGAAATTTATGTAATCTTATTTTTACAACAGGTGAAATTATGCCATACACATTTTTGGATAAACAAGGTTACTAATAATTCGTAGGCAATACTTGTGCAAACAAACCGGATTGGTCGAACTATTTTGTTTACAGTGATAACCTACATTATTTTCGGTCATATCCCACATATGTTCTCATATTGTTTTAAGGTGGCCAATGATGTATATTATTAAACTTAAATATTATGGCGAATTAGTCTCTCCTATCATTGGCCACCTTAAAACCGACTGATTAACATGAACTAGTATATATGGTCGTAAGAGAGGATCACCTTGGCGGAGACCCCTTGATGGTTTGGTAATCATAGTGTTATGATTGAATTCTCTGTGCATTAGCCAAGATTGAATTCCTCTATAGTAACAATCAATACGCTATCATCACATCCTTGCCAAATTTCTTTTATCATTTTCACTGAATACTTTCCCTTTATATACCATATATAGGCCAAGAATAATCTCTACAACATAGCAAGCCTTTTCCGTCATAAATTTCCTGTCATATATCACAAATGCCTGATTAGGTTGTAGAATAATGGTGATCGTTGTATATTGATTTGATATAAGTGGTATATATAGATACCAAAGTGTAGAGGTAGTATATGAGTACAAGACTGTTACAAGGGAATATTAGATTATATCATAACCAATAAAATCTCATCATGTGAGCATATCTTAGCTTATCACACCCCCGCAGTCGGAGCGGGAGGTTGCCGGATGCTTAGACTGTCTCGGAAATCGAGGAACAGTGAAGTAGGAATCCTTCCCACTTCATAGGTGCTTAATAGGTGCTTATCATAGG
The DNA here is from genome assembly GCA_900322265.1 of Macarthuria australis. Taxonomy (NCBI): domain Eukaryota; kingdom Viridiplantae; phylum Streptophyta; class Magnoliopsida; order Caryophyllales; family Macarthuriaceae; genus Macarthuria; species Macarthuria australis. Next base: position 6,798 of record ONZE01029144.1, read on the forward strand.
TGCTTGTATGCAAATTTTTTAAAGGGCTTGGGTGGCATTTAAGGTCACTAATAATGCTTAATTTGTTTTACGGCCCACTACTCTGACACTTAATAGTTAACTCGTTTCACAGCCCACTATTCTGTCGTTCTCACTCTCCCATTCTTAGTTGCTCTGGCCCCTCCTTCGATACTCCACCGAACGACAGAGTGAGAAGGCCGAAGGGAAGCTCCATGTTCAGTGGCGGATTGGAGGCGTCTAAGACGAAGCACTAGACATCACTCGCAATTTGTCCTCTTTGATTTCATCTGGAATCGATTGGAGCACCGATTTTTTAGGTCAATCTTATTCTCTTTTCTCTCTATCTTGCGATTGATTTTTTCGTGCTATGGTGTATGAGTTAGGTTGATGATTTTCCTTCTTTTCCTTCTTTTCCTTCTTCAAGTATGAAGATAAGGAACCAGATCATCAGTAACCATTGATGATTTCGTGACAATTGCTTCCGACGATCAAAACATTAGCTTTCGATAAACTAATCTTCCAATTTTATTGTCCCGTTATCTCTGGTTTTCGAACTCGAAAAGCATGGTGATGACAATTGAAGGTACAATTTCTCTCTATATTCTATCTCTTATGCCTAATTGATTATTGCTATTCTGGCTCTAATACATCTGATTGCATAATTGTTACGAATTTTCGTACCTTTATACTTTAAAATCCATGTTAACATTTAGACTGATGTTTATTGTTGGAAAGTCTCCGATCACCTCAGAAATTTGAACAAGTTTCCCATTGTAATCGTGCTGGTAGTCTCTGCTTGTTGTAGGTCCAATTAGTGCCACTAAAAAGAAAATACTTGAGGTTAACAAATTAATTGTTGAATGAATCTAGTTTTAGGGTTTACTGACGTAGCTGGTTTGGCTAATTATTATTGGTGATATTCTTGCTTCTTATGCTGATATCTGTCTCTCTTGTTTTTGTGCATTTATGGAATGGCGACTGATTATTCTTGCTGTTTTCAGTGTAAGGTCCTAGATCTTTGGAAAACCTTTGTGCTTTTGTTATCTTTTGGGAAAAATGCGGACTTTCTAAAATTAGAATAAATTTGCAGGCTTGTTGGGCTTGCTTTTATGTTCTTAGCCAGCATATTGCTTTTATGTTCCCCTTGCATTCTCGATCAAGTTCAAGATCCAGAGGTTTGAATTCTTTTGTTTTGTTGTTGATTTTGGGCAAACTTGTATTAGATTAAGTATTGTATTGAAAATTCCGTCTTGAGGGAGCTACTAGAGCCAGTAATAAAAGGGACTAACAATGTGTTGAGAGCGGCCAAGGAAGCTAGGGTAAGGCGCATGGTGGTCACTTCTTCCCTAGCAACTATGGGTAGAATTGCCGATTAGCCTGCTGTTGTTGTCAAGGCAGAGGATTGTTGGGCTTATATTGACTACTGCAAGCAGAATGGAGTGAGAGAGCATTCTGCCCTTCTTCATATGAACAGTCCTCTTTTTTGGTATTGATAATGAAAGCCATAAAAAAATTTCTCACTCTTCATGATAATGGATTTTTACCATTAAAATTTCATAATGAGAGCATTCAACTTCAACAATGCCTAACTTAGGGTAGTTATGAATCATTTGCCTAGCAGTAGCAACAACATATGTAAAGAAATATTATCTGTCCTACTGTGAGATTTTGCGATCTTAACGACTAACGTTACTAATGTTCTTCACAGGTCACTGAGGTGCAGCTGGTAGCTCTTTTCATCAACTATGGGCAGGTATTGTGTTTTGTCTTGATATTGTTCCATGTTATTTCATTTTTTGGTTGCTTTGAGAATGAAATTAAGGTATTCATAGTCCTTTCATTTTTTTGGTTGTTGATTGCCGTGTGTGTGGTGACCCGAACTCTGTGCTCCGTTTTGATTTCATCGAGTTCACGGACGAGGATAATTCCCACAGAACATCTTTCTTATGCTGTGAATCTGTGATTACTAGCATTAAATGGCTTTATAGTTTAAAGTATATGCTTTCATTGAGTTCACTGACGAGGGTAATTCCCAGAGAACATCTTTCTCATGCTTTGATTACTAGCATTTAATGGCTTACTAGCCATAAGTGGCTTTATAGCTTATAGTATATTTGGTCATACTTCTCCAACCAACTTTTTTTCTTGTTATACAGAAGGTGCACGGACTGCATTGAATCTCTCAGGGACAATGCTTGGCTTTTATCCTGTAAAAGTTATGCCTTCGAACACTACGATTGCTCCAGTTAACCCCACGTTTTTGCCTCAGGTGGGAGTGTCACTATGCCCATTCTAGTGCTGTAGTCTGATGATATTTTTTTCCTCTTTACCTTTGTGCTCTTGTTTGGGAATGTTTTGGTTCAGTTTGAAGATGAGCGAGAAATTTGTGCAAGAACTATTTACTGTACTAATATTAATAAGAAGGTGCCTTGTCTTTTCGGTTCTAATATTTCATCTGATTCAAACGGCATGTTTTCTGGGATGGTCGTTTTCTTAGTGGACGCCATGGTTCAACCTCGCCGATTACAGGTACAGTATTTCCCTTCCCTTCCAAGAAAAAGGACCCAATTTTGATTTCAGATTTAAAAAAAAATGGGACTTTATTTAATAGGTAGAGTAAACTGATTCTTATTTTGAGTTTCAACTTTTCTTTTAATTTTCGTTTGTTAGTCTTTAGATTTAGAAGCAGAGATTGGAGCAAATGGGGGCTAAAATAGAAGACTGTCTGTCAAAGAGGGTAACTCATATTTTTGCTATGAACTGGGATACTCTAAAACAGAAAATTGATTCAAAGAGCTTGGCAAACTTTAAAGGGGTGAGTTCATTTCTTCAATACATCGGTTTTCTCTAATTGACTTGTAATTTTAATGGGAAATTGAGCGTGTGAACTTTCTATTTCACACAAATGGACAACTTGTGCTTCCCAATAATTGAACTTAGGACCTAGTGCGGAAAACCACACTACGAAGAAACTGTATATAATTGAGGCAAATGCCCAATCGGTAAATGTCTCAAGACGTTCCCGACAAGTGCTGCATAAATGTTGGTTTCAATTGAGATATGGACATGTAATGCTTCACTGGTGCATGGAAATTTGGCTTTTATGTGATTCATGATTAGCTTGTGGTCTTCTATTATGAACTTTGACAGGTATTTTTTAAATGTTTGACTCGTATCTAACTACCTTTGTAGTTATATCTGAAGGCAGCCTTTGATTTTGATAAAAGTGAATTTTCATAAATGCTGATGATTGTGCAAATTGGATCAGCTTTTTCACAGGTATTCTTTTTTTCCCTTGCCAAGCTTGTCCTGGATGGATGGATGGATTTAGGTGCTCTCATTATTCTGCTTTCTTTATGTCCATAAATGAATGATGGTACAATGTAGAGTAAAATGTTGAAGTTAAGAGCAATGTGGACAATTAGCATTGATTTTCCCTACCATGGATTTTGGAGGACAAGCCTCTTGATTGGTAGGAAAAAGCCAACAGAAACCTTGAAAACTATAGTTAAAACCTTTAAATAATTGGTCTTAATAGGCATAACCAAGGATCATTAGTCATTACCTACAGCAGAATACACTTATGATTGTTGGGCATATGTTTGTCCTTATCCTTTATAGAAGAGCTTCATGAGAATCAATCATGACAAGCTTTCACTGATGTAGTTTTCTCTTCCTCTTGCTAGTTGATTATATTGTCGGGGTTGTTTTGAACTCCACATGATGTATATGTGTGTGGTCATTTTTTGTGGTTAAGTAATTATCTTGCAATTGATCATTAGGGTTTTGTTGAGCTTGTGTTGTTACATCTGGGTTTGGATTGGAAGGGCATTTGGTGTGTTATTGGTTGTCAGAATCTTTCTTGATGTATCAAATTTGTGGTTAGTGAGAGTCTAAGCAACATTATTTTCATGTTAGACTGTTAATTTATTCTAGGACAGTAATAGTTTGTTAAAAATATCGTCATTCTCTTGTATTTTCTAATAATTCGTCATGTTTCATGCAATTCAAAGATTTTCCCATGAGGAATTAGAGCTCTTGCAGATTTTGTCCAGGCTTAAGCTTGGCATCAGAATTAAACTTATTTTCTTTAGATTTTCATAAATATTAGGCTATTTTGGAGAAGAAGTGGGAATATATGTCTAAACTTTAACTTTGTGCTTTTAGATTTCTTAGAAAAGATGGGTTTTTTTTCCTTTAATGCGAAACAAAGCATTTTGTAAGTATTCTCATGTAATGCTGACATTCATGTGATCTTATGTAAAGATATTTTCTTTGGTGGTATTGGACTACTATCCTGACCTTTGCTTAAGGGTTTATATTCGGAGTCAATCATGATTAGAAAAATAATCTGCCACTAAAATTGGATAGTACCAAATAACACAAAGTTATAAGCATCTGAATAACGGCAGATCAAAATAATTGGAACACTAACATCATACTTGTGGCCGTTCTAATTACATTAAGTTACACGAAGTCAAAGGAGGAAATCAATTACAATGATTACACAAACATGTGATAATCTCCACAATGATCATTAATTTTTTCCAAAAAGCTTGATCCAGTGATCTATCTGTTGGATTGTCATAATCGTAATTCTGTTTAAAACGGTGCTTTGATGACTATATACATTATTTGAGTATCATGGGAAGATCCTGTGGTTGAATTTCTTCCTCTAACGTGAACCAGTTAAGACGGCTATTAACAAAAGGTTATTGTTGTAGCAGAAAATGGTCCGGCAGGTGATTGCCGGGACAGTTGTTCTCCAGGATCGGTCGGGTGACGGCGGCGGGCTCCGATGGTTGTCCTCCGCCTGCACACGGCAGAGGAAGTGTTGCCCCTGGGGTGAGGACCCGGGGAACACCCTTCGATGCTTAAGTCAGTTTTCTATTTTATAGAGAGGAGATAGGTGTTCTCAAGATTAGATATTGCGTACCTTTTTCCCTTGTATTCAGGGGGTATTTATAGTGTACAATGATCTGGGATTTATGTAGGATTTATCCCGATGTGGGACCTTGTCCCTAGGTAGATTTTAATAATGCTAGGCTGATGCCGAGTTCCGTGGGAGTTCGTCAGCTACTGAAGTTATTTTCCATAACGGATGAACCTGTAGTCGGTTCCCACTCGTAATGGTTCCTTTTGCCGAGCCCACTGTAGGGGTCGGTTAAATTGCTCGGCAGTTTAGGTTCCCCATAGGGTCGATAGTGTGAGTTTGGTTGGCTCGAAGTTCATGACTCGGCAACTGATCTCGGTGACATACCTGGTAAAGACGTTCGGCATCAAGTCCACTTTATGGTATACCAATCTGCCCCTCCTGCTGGGTCTCGAGAAACGTGCTGATTCGAGACCTAGTAGTTATGTCTCGGCACACGCAAAGTAGGTGCCTAGGCTGAAAAGTCGTACCTGTCAACTCAACGGTCACTTTTTTGAAGAGCTTGAGGAGCGGACGGGACACGAAGGGTTTATTTTGCGACATCTGTCCAGTTGTCATCATTGACACGGGACCCTAAGGTTTCGAACTTATAAAAACTGCAGGAAGGGCGTTTCTCCTGTTTTCGTCTAATTGCTCTTGTCGACTTGCTCTGAAAGCCCTAATCCTCTCAGCGTTATTCTGCAGGTGCCCTTTCATCGTTTCTTCTCAAAATTATGTCGTTCCCTTCATCTGGTGAAGGTTCGACGCTCCGGGTTCGCGGCTCTGAGTCGGAACCGACTCAAAGCTCATCGCCGTTGGGCGAGTCCGGCGATAGTTCGAGGATGGAGAGTGTTGACGATCTTTCGGGGGATAAACTAATTCAAATGGCTTCTCAGTACCATATTCCTTCTCGCTTTACTCTGACTCCTAGTCCCGAGGAGGATTTTTATCCATCAAGATTTCCCTCTACCGACTTAATGGTTTATGAGGACTTCTTGAAAAATAGGAGTTTGCTTCCTCTTCACCCCTTCATAGTCGCCCTTTTAAAATTCTATAATCTCGGGTTTTGCCAGATTACCCCCAACTCGTACTATTACATCCTTGGCTTCATCATCAGGTGTGCGATGCGTGGGGTAACATCGGAAATTCACCTATTCCGGTGCTATTTCAGGCTCGGCAGGCCGAAGAAAAAAGAGAAACACTACCATTTTGAGTCTATTGCCCAGCGTTGCAAAATAGTCACCTCAACCCCTTTCAAGCATCATGGCTGGGAGAAGCGAAATTTTTTCCTCCGTTCGGCATCAGGTTGGGATGGGTTGGTGTCTCAGACGAACAAAGTGAAAGTGGGCAAAGAGTTGCTTAAACGTGTCCAGGGCACGTTCCCCGGGATATCGGAGCTCGAGTCGGGTGATCCTCTTGAGTGCCGAATCTGTGGGTTCGAAGGAATCCTTGCTTGGTATCGCCTAAGCCCGGCGAAACTCAAGGAGGGCATTGATGATGGTGTGTTTTTGTTCCTTGTTTTAACTTTCTGATATTTTGCCGTCTGATTCTTATCTCTTTATGTGCTGGTGCAGAGACCCTCATGTCTAGAGCGCTTGCCTTCGCCATTTTAGACAAACGGCAAAGGGAGGGACAAGAAGGCCAGTCGGCGGTCATGGATGTTATCGATATGGATGCTCCCATGGGCATGGCGGGAAGCGACGAAGCCGTTGGTGAGGGTTTACGACTCATCCTTTTTCACATGGATCCGTCCGACCCGGGCTGGGACTACTCCGTTAAGAATCTACAGAGGTTTTTGGGCGTGTCCTCCCCAGGGGGCGGCGAGGCCTTTGCTCCTCCATCAGACGAGCAGGTGCAAACTCCTGCCACCAAGAAGAGAAGGACCAAGAGGAGGTTCGTCAGTGGTGAGGGTCCTTCCAGAAGAAGCCTGGCTCCTAAGGCCAAAGCTCTGCAAACTGAGGAGCCATGCTCCAAGGGTTGAATCTGGGGTTGTCCGGGTGCCGACTGTGCCAGACACGTCCTCACCCTTCAAAAATATCTTTCGTCTGCCGACTCCGGTTGATGAGCAAGACTTTGACAATGCCATGGTGAACAACAGTTTCGAAGAGGAGGTTTTTGGCATCATCCATCGTCTTTCTCTCGTAGTCAATTATGAGAAGAGGCAGCGCTCGAAGGTCCTTGAGGCCCTCAAGCGATCCGAAGAGGGTTGGGGTAGGTTGGCTGAAGAGAACTAAGATTTGAGTAGGCAAGTTTCTGCTGCCAAGCAACAGGTTGAGTAGCTTTCTTCCAAGGTTACTCGGCTTGAGGGGGATGCCTCGGCAGCGTCCTCTCGCATCGAGTCTTTGGAGAAGGAGAGGGACGTGCTCCAGTCTCGGCTAGCTAATTTCTTTCGGGATAAAGAGTTTAAGGAGTGGGTGCAAGGTCTCCTTGACGTTCAGCATGATAAGTTCATAGATATCCAGGAGTCATTTTTGGCGGAGCGAACGAGGGCGGCTTTTGTAGACACGGTGCTTGCTTGCCGTCAGAAACTTAGAGAGCACCGGCCCGATCTGGCCTTGGAAGTCGATTCTTTGCTAGACCCGGAAAGCCTCTTCGAGTCGTCATTCAAATGCACGGGGGATAATGACGGGGAATAGTTGTCTTGATTGCTCTGTACTCGGCCAATTTTTTATCTACTCGGCCATTTTGCCTGCTCATGTATATATGTTCCTTTTTTCCAAGGCCTTTAGGTTTGCAATGTGTCTAAGTTATTTTAATCGTCCTTACTGCTTTCGAACAGCACAGCGCGTAGCTAGCATAATGGCCCGTAGGCATGTGTCGGCATTTCTGCCTTGTCGAGTGCAGCGCGTAGCTAGCATAATGGCCCGTAGCCATGAGTAGGCATTTTTGCCTTGCAGCACGTAGGTGGCATAATGGCCCGTAAGCAAGTGTGTTGGTATTTCTGCCTCATCGGTTGCAGCCTGTAGCTAGCATAATGGCCCGTGGCCATGAGTAGGAATTTTTGCCTTGTTGAGTGCAGCGCGTAGCAAGCATAATGGGTCGTAGCCATGAGTAGGCATTTTTTCCTTGTCGAGTGCAGCGCGTAGCGTGCCGGCTCATAGCCCATTTTTTTGCATTTTTGCCTTGTCGGGTGCAGCGCGTAGCTTGCCGGCTCATAGCCCGTTTGATGCGGGAGCATTCCGGGTATTCACTCTTTTACTTGGATTGGATTTGGGATATCGAGTTAGAGTTGCATTTGGACTTGTTTGATGCGATGAAGGGCTGGAAGGTCGAATAGGCTGCTGCTTGGCGTGGTCATTGGGCGGAGAAAGGAAATACTTGTGCGCTAAGTTAAGTAGGAGAGTTTGGGTACAAGACCAAGATGTGTCAAAGTGTGGTGCAAAACAAGTCCTGGCCAACTACAACTAGCATTCCACGGGTCTCTGATATGCTGCCATTAGAAGTTTAGTTTAATTAAGTTGCTATTAATTTATTGTATTAGAAGTCTTAATGATTAATATTATGTCGAGTTTTAGGAGAGTCTTAATTCGTGTCCTAGTAGAGGTAGAATAGTTTCTGATTTTTCTTACAAATAAGGCATGTTGGCCGAAATCTTGATGTAAGTCGATTATTGTTGTTGTAGCAAATTGTAGTCCGGCGAGGATTCACCGGGACTGGTGAACTCCGGGATCTTTTCCGGCGGTTGTGGTGAGCTCCGCTGGCTGTACTCCGCCTGCACACGGCAGAGAAAGTGTCTTCTCGGGGTGAGAACCCGGGGAACACCCTCCGATGCTTAAGTCAGTGTTTGATTTTAGAAAGAGGATAGGTGTTCTCAGATTAGATATTGTGTACCTTTTTCCCTTGTATTTCAGGGGTATTTATAGTGCACAGTGATCTGGGATTGGAAGGGGATTAACCCGATGTGGGACTTTTGTCCTCCCAGCAGATTTCCACAGAGTGGGGCTGATGCCGAGTCCTTCAGGAGCTCGTCAGCCGTGGGAGCCGCTCTTGTTGACGGATGTACTCTCGTCCATGGCAGTTCCTTTCGCCGAGACCCCCGTAGGGGTTAGTTTTTCTGACTCGACAGTATACCGCCCCGTAGGGCCTGTGTCACGAGTCAGATTATATCGGAGTCCGGGACTTAGTAATTGGTTCCGGCGGTATGTACGATAACTTTTCTGGGTGTCCACTTTATGGTACATCAATCTGCCCCTCCTGATGGGTCTCGAGAAGCGAGCTGATTTGAGACTCAGTAGAGATATCTCGGCACAAACAATGTAGGTGGCCCTAGTCGAACGGTCACATCAGTCAGCTCTGCAGTCAGCTTTTGCACTGCCCAAGGCGCGGAAAACCTGCGTAACCATTCGTTCGGGATCACTGTTACGTGCCATCCTAAATGTGAAACCCTAGGGTTCCACTCTATAAATTCCGCTGAACGGGGAGTTCTCTTTACCCTAAACCCCTTTCCCTTAGGATTTGGGGTTTTTCGGAGATTTTGGGAATTCTTCATCTTCATTATGAGATCTCTTCGAAAGAGTGCTTCCTGATCGTCCTTTACCGTTATGCCGGGACCTACCGTTCTCCACCCATTTCTAACTTTTGGAGAAGCTTGGATGGTTCCGATGTTGACTCTTCGGGAACTGACTGTGGCGGTATCTTCCAACTTTGCGATACACCACATCCTCTGGAGAAACTTCCGATGCCCTCGTGTTTTGCAGAGAAACTACCGGACGCCCTCGTGTGGGCCGGCGAAACAGAGCTAGGTATAGTTCCTGGGCACCGTCACCCATAGCTGCATGTGGTGCTCGGCTGGCGGTGCTTTGGGGCTGACCCCCGACGGACCTGTTCAAGGCTGAAGGGTTGGGCTCGTGGGCCACCGTGTTGAGGCTGACCAGCCTAAATCTTCATTCTAGGCTCTTCTCCTCGGCGCCTGGTCTGTGCCCGACTGGCGGCATTTTGGGGCTGCCTCGGCTCGTTGGCCGCCGTGTTGAGGCAGATCAGCCTAGATCTTCATTATAGGCTGTCCCTCCCGGCCTCCGGTTTTTGCGGGAAGCTCCGGCTCGTCGACGGATGTTGGGGGGTGGGTCTAATGCATTGATGCAATGGTTCCACCATACCCAAACATTCCAAAGAAAGGCGTGGGGGCGGCTCCCACCCCACGCCGCTGTGCTGAATTTAGATGCTCCCCCGTGGGGGCCTCCGGTGGCCGTAGCCCGGCGTTCCCATACGCTCTGCTCGTTCAGATAGGATGGGGCCACATCTAACTGGATGTTCCTTTTGGACAATCTGTGAAGTGGAGGGCCCGGCTCACTTGGTTTCTTGCTGACTTCTTTGGCTGCTTCAGGCGAGCGGAGGCGCCGAAAGTTGGGCAGTTTACCGCCACTCACCCAGGGAGCTGTGATGAATCTTGGGACTTTTTTATTGACTTGTACTCGAGATAGTTTTTTTATGTTCTCTGATCTCTTTGTACCCTGTTGTTTTCTCTGCTCGGCAGCTTTGCCTTTGTATAAGAATTTCATTAATGAAAATAGCTTTCAGTTGTGGCTTACTGTTGATGTATCTTCTTCCGAGTGGTTGGGCCCGTAGGCAGTGTCCTCCCTCGGATGTTATCCGGGGTCCCGTGGCGGGTGAAACTGTCCCGGCACGATATGTAGCTTTCCTACTAAACATTAGGCTTGTGCCAGCTCTTTTGCCTTGTCGGACGCAGCTTGTGGCATGCATAGTGGCCCGTGGGCGAGGATCTTCTGTCTTGCCTATGGCGCGTGACCGATGTTCGGCAACCTTGCCTACGGTTCCTGGCCAATGTCGGGCGTGTGTGCCTATGGCTCGTGGCCAATGTTGGGCATAGGTGCCTATGGCTCGTGGCCAATGTTGGGCATAGGTGCCTATGGCTCGTGGCTAATATTGGGCATGTGTGCCTATGGCTCGTGGCCAATGTTGGGCATGTGTGCCTATGGCTCGTGGCCAATGTTGGGCATAGGTGCCTATGGCTCGTGGCCAATGTTGGGCATAGGTGCCTATGGCTCGTGGCCATGTCTCGGCGTTTTGCCTGTGGCTCGTGGCCAATGTTGGGCAATTTTGTCCTGCAGAGTGCAGCGCGTAGCTAGCATAGTGGTTCGTCGTTCGATCACAAACCATATTCCAGGAATATTATCATTTATTAATCTGCAAAATAACTCCATTACAACGTCATAGAAGAGAGATGAGTCATGGGTTGAAAGGCAAAAACATAGATTATAAAAGGGAAAGTAAAGACAGGACGACTCTAGCTCGGCAAATTTAAAAGTGATACTTCCTTAAGTTGTTCGTGTGCCAAGTGCGGGGGAGGAGCTTTCCTTTCTCGTCCAGCAGATTGCATGCTCCGCTCGGCGCTGCTTTTACTACTTTGTAGGGACCCTCCCAGTTCGTGGATAACTTGTTGCGGTGCAACGGGTGACTGACTTCAGCTTTTCTCAATACCCAATCTCCCTCTTGAATCTTTGACTTCTTCACCTTTCGATTGTAGTAGTCCCGAACTCGTCTTTTATAGGTCAGCTCCCTCTCTTGTGCTCTGAGACGGGTCTCCTCGGCCAAATCTAGGTTACCCCTTCTCTTTTCCTCTTGATCCTCTGGGAGGCTTATCCTGAGGGTAGGCACGCAGACCTCTGTTGGTAGGACTGCTTCTGTTCCGTATGTTAACATGAAAGGGGACTCTCCGCTTGGGGTCTTNNAGCACCGAGTCCAACTCTTCCACCCATGAGGTGCCCAAGCTTGACACCCACTTTTGAAGGCCAATCTTCAAGATTGTGTTGCTCATCTCGGCCTGGCCATTTACTTCCTGGTGAGCGACCGAGGCAGGGACGATCTGAATTTTGAGGTCACTGCACCACTCCGTGAACGGCTCGCAGTCGAATTGCTTCCCGTTGTCTACTACAACTTCTCTGGGGATCCCGAAGCGGCAGACACGTTCTTCTAGGTGAAACTGATGATCTGCTAAGACTTGATGAGTTTTGTTGGTTCGGCTTCCACCCACTTAGTAAAGTAGTCTACTGCCACAATGAGATATTCTTTCCCTCCGGTTCCCTTAGGAAATGGGCCTAGGATATCCATCCCCCATTTGCAGAA
>ONZE01029145.1:6297-18468 GCA_900322265.1 Macarthuria australis
CCCTCAATATCACATCCTGGCTCCGCCCCTGCAGGGAAGGAAGCCAATTAAGGGGGAAGGGACAAATCTTGAATGCATGTGTAAAGCAATTTTTTTTTTTTTAAAAAAAAAAATTTATTGACTTTTACAATAGTAGGGCACCCTAGAAGGGTCCAACCCAGGGAAGGAAGCTAACTAAGGGGTAAGGGGAACCCCCGAGATGAGCTTTAAAGTTTAAACCCATGATCTCAAGGTCATGGGGAGAGTAATCGACCACTAGGCCTTTCTCTTAATGCTCATATATAAAGCAAAATGCCAACAGATGCTTATAGCAAGTTAATTGAACATGCTTTCCAGTTGCTTCTGTTTAAGTTCCCTGGTTATATATATGAGAAATGGTGACTCGTATCTATGAGAATGACTATCTATGCTAACTCCCGAGACCGGATACCCGAATCGAATGACCCGAACCATACCCGATGTGAGGCCTGAATTCCATAACCCGGTCTAGAACCAAGACCAAAAATTACCGGAATTGAACCGAAACCGCTCCAAATGTAGCCAAAAGCGAAACTGACCGATGAAATTAACCACACCGAATCGAAACCGACCCCAATTTAGAAGACCCAAAATTGAAATAACAATAATATTGACCTTATTTGAGCTCATACTTTAAAAACCCGATGATCCGAAATTATCCCATCTGAAATGATCCGATCCGAATCAGACCCGACCCAAAAGCACATTGTTAGGCACTCAAACCTAAAGGGAGAACCTAACCCAAAAGACATGTCCAATGGGTAGGAGAACCCCTTAGATATAAGTACCCTGTACCCCTCTACAGTTGCTTGTGGAGTCGATGTGGGATCATAACGTTACCGACCCCTTCGTAAGACGACGTCCACAGCGGCCCACTCTAGACGGCTTTCACTCTGGGCACGAGATAGCCCTTTTCTAGGTGGCCCCTTCTGTCTTCACGGTGGCCCACTCTACACGGCTCTCACTCTGACTCTTTTGGGCCCAAGTAGGCCTTTTCTAGGTCGCCCCCTCTGCTAGGTCGGCTCTCAACGAAAGCATTAATGTTAGGTACTCAAACCCAAAAGGAGAGCCTAACCCAAAAGATATGTCCAATGGGTGGAGAAGCCTTTAGAAATACAGACCCGAATACAACCAAAACCCGAACCGAACCGAAAATTGAGTGAACCAAAAGTGATCCGAACCGAAACCGATCCGAATGACCCGTTTGCCAAGTCTAACTGTTCTTCCATTTCTTCATTGTCTTCTCAGAGATATCTTGATGTTATCAAACTTGTGGATAAGTCTTTGGAGCACAACGTGTTAAAATGTCCCCGTTCAGAGCCGGTATATTCATCTGATACTTTTCTGAATATTTGTTGTAGTCATTCATTTTTACTCAATTATACAGTTTAATTGCACTCTCTTATCTGAAAGTTCTTCCAGCCATTGTTGATCCAGTTCCGTATGTTTCATAATGGACGTGCTGTTAAGGGAACTGTTCTTGTTAATAAACAGGTATTTAATTTGACATGTCAGCTCATTTTTTTTTTCTTTTTCTTTTTTCTTTAAGGAACTCATTTGGTATTTTATTATACTATTTTTGTATCCAGTGTCTGTCTGGATAGTAACTTCCTCAACAAAGTGATAGAAACTAGGGATAAAATGCTCTAGAAGTACAATAAAAGCTAAACTATTGAGGTAAAACTAGGGAAAAACAGTGAAATAGGCTAAATATTCATTAATATCTCAATTCATCCATAACCATAATACAAGCTAAGGAGAAAAATATAGAGAACTACTCAAAATACCCTAATTCCAAAACTAATAGCAAGGTGCCAAGTGGCCCCTTCTAGAAGCACACTACATGTGCCAACTTCCACTATATTCAAATATGGCCCCGATTTATTTAATATGACCATAGATAAGCCCTAATTCCATTCGGTACTTATCACAAAGTTACGTTCACATAACAGTTTTTGGCTTAGCTGTCACACAGAAGGGACAAGGAACAGTTTGAACAGTGCGTTTTTTGTATCCTATTGGTGTTGCAGGCAGTATAAGCTAGATATCACTTCTGCACTGTTTGCATAGTTCTGTAGATCTGCCATATTTACTTGTTTTATTTTTGCTGCTCTAATTATTCTTTTCAAGTATCATTATCCGTTCCATCTATTTATCTTTGTATTTTCGTTTTTCCCCCCGAATTTAACATGTTCATTTCCTTTTGTACGGGTCCATTGGTAGCAATCTCACTGGTACTCTCCGAACAATATGTGTGGTTGCATACAAAGTACATTGTGACCTCTCCAAACACATCGTACAAAGCAAGATTCAACTGGGTGTTGTTGTATCTTTTTTGTTGTGTTTGCATGCTCGTTGAAATAGGATTAAGAAACATCTCTATGAAGCTTTATTTTTCTTGAGGTTATTATTTTTTAAAAAGAAAAATCCTTTAAGAAGGATGCATGTTTTACCAAACTGCAACATGCCTTCCCCCACCCCAAACCACAGAAAAGGGAAAAGGTAAAAAGAAAAGATCATACTTTATGTATGCAGTCGGCATAACACCCAACACCTTTGCATATGCTGGTTTCAGGGTCTGTTAACGCATATGAGCCCCAAGTTGCGGTTAAAGGCCTGGCAAAGTTGAGTAACCAGTTTTTAAAGCACATGAATGCTGTTTGAGCTTTCTATTTGTGGGGGCTCATTTTGGTCCATGAAGTTGCTGTTAGAAAGTAAACACTCTCTTCTAGGAAAAGTCTGGTATTTAAAAGGGGCAAGGACTAATAGGTACAAATAACTTTCACAATTCCTAATAGGTGCTATTGAAAGGATCTTCGTCAAAATGCCAATACAAAAAGTGAACCTATTAGGATTTTTTAAGAAGTTGACGAACCTATTAGAAATTAAAACTTCAAAGTGGTACCTATTAGTCATTATCCCTATTTAAAATGCCGATAGTGTTTGTAGGGGATGGTTTCAGGACTTACTAGCTCATGACTCTATGGTAATGGCAGTCGAACATAGGATTTCTTGACGTGTATATTCTAAATTGCTTGACTATTATTGATTAAAATTTAGGAGCTTATTTGTTATGTTTGTGTGATATATGTTTTAATCAGCATTCCTTTTTTACTTGTTGAATATTGCCTTCAGTGTAAGAAATCAGAAAACATTTTCTACTGCTGTGAACTGTGGCTTCCTTTTTTACACTTCTATTGCATTGGATTTTACAAACCTATGGAATTTACAAAATTTCCCCCTTTTCTCTGTCTTCTAGCTTCCAAAGAAAACAATCCAGATCCGGCCCTCTATGCTAAAAGTCTGCAGTGATCCTAAACTTTTGGGAGCTCCAACTATAAATTCATTTGAAATTGTATCAACCAGGTATTTGTTGCTCAGCCTGTTATAGAGATTGTTCTTTATCCTTTTCAGGATAGGTCAAGTGACTTGGATGTATTCATGTGTGTTCAATTCAAGTCCGTCAGTGGTGGATTATGATATGTATATTTATCTTTCATGTCTCAGACAAAAAAATTTATGATGAAGCTCTTCAATATTTCTTCTTCATATGAAAACAGATGCTAGGTATTTGAGAAGCTTTTTTAGGAATATTTTCTAGCATATCTGTGTGAGAAATTTCTGCTATTTTGGAATGAAAGACCAAGATTATTTTAATTTCATACAGTGGTATCTGTTATATTTGTTGTTTATTGTAGAATGACATCTGAGTTCCTCATCCACAAATCTTCTGCTGAGTGCTGTCTGCTTTAAGCTAAATGAATTAATATTGGTACTACATATGTTGTTATACCCTGGATTTTCATTATTTTGCTGTAGCATGCTCTATGTGGATCATTTTTTACTCTTTTCTTTGTTTGTCTTCTGATTTGGAAGTGTTGTGTAATTAAATTATGATTAGCCTTCTTGTCATGCAGCAATCGACCCAAAAAACCACATTTTTCAAGGTTCTTGATTGCACTACTCCATTTTGGAGGTGTTCCAAGACAATTCTTTACAAATATTCTAGATGAAGCTGTTGCCGATGTTGGAAATTTACTGTCTAACATGCGTGGGGCTCTTCGGGGTAATTTCAGAGCTGTACTATGTTTTTCTAGGAATTTTTTGAACTTGTCCATATTCTATGGCATCAATTTCTTGAAAATTTGCTAATCATTTTAGGTGTCTGTTTGTGTACAGTTGCTCTCATCCACGGCTCCATGGATGATGATTTTACAGTAGCTAGGATGCTCCTGTCTGGAATTCCGCTTGAGGAACCCTATATCCAATGGCGCTTACCTGTCCTTGCAAAGGAGGAAAAGAAGAGCCTTAAAGAAGGGAAGCTTCCAATCAAGGAAAGCTTTTATCTTATGGGAACGGCTGACCCCATTCGCTGTTTGGAGGAGAATGAAGTTTGCATTATTCAGTATGTTATACCTTTTACTCCAACCTGCAGGCAGTAGAATTATCCATATTTTGTGAGTTATAATATTGTCCGAGTTACAATATTTTGATCACCTATGTTTTGTGAGTTATAACATTTGATTTACAGGTCTAACTTTGCTCAAATTTCTCCCAACAACTGCCTCTTATATCTAGAATTTTAGGCACCACAACAAGATCATTAGTGCTCAGAACGTAGATTTGTACTGCATACCCTCAGATCACCATAAGGAGTGTTATAATCTTAGGTTTATGGGCTCCGGGCCAGGCTCGAACTCGAGCTCGGTCACCTAGAGCTGGGCTTGAAACTCACCGAGCTTCAGAGTTCAAGCTCAACCTTGGGCTCTAGCTTGGCTCGGGTCAGTTCAGTGCGCCTAACATTTGTAGATCCCAAGTCCACATTACTGGACAAAGTTTGACTTAAAAGAGGAGCTAACATTGGGGCCCAAGTTTGGAAATTTTGAACTAAAGTATCGAAGCCCAGGAAGCTTCAGAAGTTGGACAAGCTTCTATGTCTGAAGTACTCCTTAATTTATAAAGCTAGTGAAGCTGATTTCTTGTAGCTCAAGCGATGTGGGACGACTGATGGGATCCTCTGCAGACTTTGTTTACTTGATAATTTTGTGGCTCCAACATTTTAATTTTCAAATGCATCTTTGAATTGAGTATTCGTGCTGAGTGTCAATAGTTTTCCTTTCCTTTTTCTGTGTTACTTTCTTATGATGGGGGTATAATTTATTTCATCAGATATGAAAAGTTGTCTTACTCAACCAATACTAAGCCTACATCTAAAAATTAAGAATTAAAAAGTAGATATTCTACAATTTTAAAACAGAAGTTATACTGGTAGATGTTTCTTAGTAAAATTTGTTTCTAAGTCCCACCTCAAAGCTCAAGTTTCTTCTACGATGGAACTATTAACAGATGGTCAACAATAATAAACACAAATTTTAAAAATAATTATAACTAAGTAGAACTGAGTCCGAGATTTTAAGAGTGAGGCTTGAGGTCGGCTCGGTTGACCATCCGAGCCGAGCCTAATTCAAACCGAACTCAAGTCGAGCTTTGACCTTGCTCAGCCTGTTCTGGAATCTGGCAGTTAGATCCCTAGTCATGGCCCTAATTATTCTCAAAAGTTTTCCAGAGTGTTCCCTCCTATGTCCTTAACCATGGGTAATTTTCTCCATTCTTTGAGCCCTCATACTAAAGCTTTTAGAAGGTCTCTTAGAATCTCCCAAATAGCGTGAATTAGTCTAGGTTCTGTAGTATTCGGCTAAATTGACTTGGGAGATCCTTTCCCTGTCATTGATCCTTAGTTAACGCTATACGCTACTTGGCTTTTAGGATATTTCCCTGATTCAACTGTATGGCATTAATTATAGCATTTGGTTCATAGGCCATCACTAATTTTTTTCTCTCATATTTTTCATTAGTTCCCTCTAATATATTTCATCTTAGTGTTGTCATTTACTTTTGAGCTGTTATGGGGAAGATGACGATCCTGGTGAATGTGAAATAAAGGTTTCTTGCTTAGAACAATAGTTTAATGCTACCTTTCACATTGGGCCCTCAGAAGGCAACTTTGAAGTGTGCTCCTAAATCACCTTCATAGCATGAATTACAACGTTTAGTTTGGGATCTATAAGAGTTCCGGTGCCACTTCCTTTCAAGCATGGCTAGTGGATTAATTTGGATAGCCGTATGCTGTGAGTTATCGAATTAAATTTTTTGGGTTCATCTTTAACCTTGGCCAAGATTTCCTTTGGAATTCTTGAATCATATATAACACGATCTGCCTGAGCCCTCAAACAACATTTCTGTATAATTCTCTCTTAGTTTACCTTTGTTGTGTGACTTTGTAGCTTTTGATTTGAGGGCCAGGGTTTAGATTCTTTCTGTGCTTATGTTTTTCTATTTTACACGTGCAGTGAAAATGGACAAATTTCAGGGGATGTACTCGTTTATAGAAACCCAGGCATCCACTTTGGGGACATTCGTGTTCTCAAAGCAACCCACCAGAAAGCTTTGGAGGATATTGTTGGGAACGCAAAGTATGGAATATTCTTTTCTACCAAAGGCCCAAGGTCCTTGGCTGACCAAATGGCTGGTGGTGATTATGACGGGGATATGTACTGGGTATCGAGAAACCCCGAGGTTAGTTTTATCTGTTTCCTTTGGTCAATGACTGCTCCCAAATCTCTTTTGCTAATTTGTAGCGAAGTGTCTTATGGACATGCCTAAGCCCCAGCAATGAGTGTCCTAAGTTAGATAATTATGAGCGTCCTAAAGTAAGAGAGTTTCCCGTCTGGGACATACATTTTTTATTTTTGTAGGTCCAAACGCAATGAACTCCATGGCTGATACCTATTAGTTTAATTTTGTCTGTTAGGAGGCTATAGCTGGTATTAATGTACTGATATTTGTCTGATCAAGGGTATCTAATCTTGCTTCGGTTGAGGATGCTTCTATGACTTCTGTTTTATGGCTTGTTCTTAGGATGATTAAAGAGAGCTTCTTGTGGATTAGTATATGATAAGGTCTCATAAGCCAAAACCTGTAAACTCCTCTCTTAAGATTGGAGTCGACATACATTAGCTTTTTTATCTTAGATTGCTCAGCCCAAGTTGCATAGTTCAGAAAGATGTCGTATATCCATTTGTAAGCTTTATGATGTAAAACAAGCTATCACAAGAGAATGACAAATCCCACAGTTTGAGCTGGATCCGAATTAGCCATCATTATGACTTCTAATCTAATCTTGAAGGACGCAATAAATATAGAATGACTTCCTCCATTCCTCGTAAGCTCACAGAGCTATGCATTGCTAGAGGTGCCATAATTCTGACCGTACAGTTTTAAAACAGTTAGATGGAATAGTCATTTTCAAATGAAGCTATTATGCAGTTTCCAGTTGAGAAAAGCTTCAGATGATTTTATGTGATCTAGTAATGAGAAGGCCATTGCAGTAGAGCATGAATATTTTCTCTTCTGGTTGGGTAATGCTTTAACAAGGACGCGTATTGCAGTTCGAAATTGTCCTTAAATGACTTCGTAATTAATTTCTTTTTTTCGGTTGAGTAAACTAGAGGGTCCAAGTGACTTGTTTCTTGGGGTTGGTTTCCTAGAATCATGAGTATGTATATACGTATTGATTTGATTCTGGATGCTTCAAGGAGGACTTAAATGCTTTGTGATCTTTTTTTTAACCTTGTAACCCATGCTTCTACTGTGGGGACATTGCTCGTACTTGGTTTACAAGGTTTTCATTAATTTGTTTGGTAAAGGTAGTGACACCCATGTTTGTACAGAGTCTCATATTGGATTTCAGAAGAATGTCAACCTTTTTATGAATGGCCTTAAAAAAATAGTTAATGCCTTACAGCTAACGCTTGTCACGGAGAAGAAGGAATAGTTCAGGGCTAGGTGGGTGTATAACAACAAGTGAGGTCCAGATTTGTATAGTCTTACCCCTGTTGGAAAAGCAAGAAATAAGTTATATCTGATAGTCACAGGGAAGTATGGATTCAGAGAGAAATGTTACCTGTGGGCGAATAGAGTGGAAATATAAAGATACGAGAAGAGACAACAAGAGTATTTTTTATTTACCATGAAAAATATTGTGTGTCATGGTGGTTGATATAGAAGATGGTGATGGAGAAGATGTAGCATACTGGTTAGGTACGACTTTAACCATCTCTGATAAAAAAAAAAAAAATCAACTTGTAGGTTTTTAGGGTTAGCGTTTGATAGTAATTTATCTTTGATACTATCAAATATATAATCCACATAAATTCAATTTATATCATTGATCCATGGAATCAGTATTTATAGACTACAAATATCCTTAGAATTGCAAGTATAACCACATTCCTCATACAATATAATTCGCCTAAACATAATCTTCTAAATATGGACATATTTTTATTTATTTTGCCTTTTCCTGTCCCAGCTTCTGAGACACTTCATACCAAGTGAACCCTGGAAACCTTCTTACTGTTTATCAAATGCGAGCACCAAGAAGCCAACTGACTTTTCAGCTGATGAGCTGGAGTATGAGCTTTTCCAACTGTTCTTGACCACTAGGTTTCAGCCAAGGTATGAACTTACTCTATGATTTATTTGGATACCTCACCTTATTCTAATATACGATATCATGGCTATTTGCAGTGCTGCTGCCCATTTAGTGCTTCATGTACTTCCGTTGTTTGAGCACTCAAAATGGTGAAAAATGCTTATTTTTAGGATCCTTAATTTTTTTACGGTTTCCTGTGATGAATACTCTTCTTTGGTTCTCGGTACCGAGGTTTTCCGCATAAGTGAAATAATGAACCTCGGGTTAAACAATTCAAAAAATTTCCTCTTCCTTCATATCATAGTTGCAAAGTACCCAATCCCGAGTTTATTTAACAACCATATCAAGTTATGTTGACTCGTTTTTTTTTATATTGTTTGTCTGCCATGAGACCTTCTGACTTTTGGTATTAGCTTGAGTTTCGTCGAATTTCCTACGCTAATGACACATGAAATATGTCGACCGGGGTATGGAATTTCCCTACCCACAAGCTCAATCACCGTGCTAAGATCTTGCCTAGGAAAGAGGGCCCATTTTCTTGGTCCAGCACAGCATGGTCCACTTGGACAGCCCAAGCACGGTCCGCTTGGCCTGGTTTTTCGTCTTTGTTTTTTTTTCTTTGGTTTGTAAATTCAAGAAAATGCAAAAAGATTTACCAGCCCATGGCATGTTTAGGCCGAGGCTGGCATGTGCCGGCCACGGAGGCAGGACAGCTTATTCCTACCTGGATTCATGCGGACCCCAGCACGATGGGCTGGCCCATGGCCATAACTGATCTCGTGTCAGAAGTTACAACTTCTCTTGCTCGCCCTTTTGTAGACTTTAGTTGAGTTGTTTAATTTTGTTGTCAAGAGACATTATGATTGCAGTCTATAATTTTGCTTCATGGATGCATCGAGTTTATGGACCACTTCCAATGAGATCGTGGACATCAGATTACTTACTGTTTTTGATTCAGTTAATAATAATATGCTTGTATTTTCTTACATCAGCACGGCTTGGATGGACTTGATGTATGACATAAACTTATATAAAGATAATTAATGGTACTCCCAAGTTAACGAGATGGGGTACTTTCAAGTTATAGCAAGGGTACTCTCAAGTTATAACAATGGTACTCTCAAATTAATATGGATATTTTTAACTTAAGATATGTACTCTTAAGTTATACCAGTGGTACTATTTCCATACTGTGGGGTATACACCTAGTGTATACAAGAATTTGCGTTCTTACATATACCTGCAAACCAATAAAGCTGCTAATAATTACTTCTGCTTTCTTTTTTTCAGTAAATCTACGGGTGTGGCAGCTGATAGCTGGCTATGCTTCATGGATCGGATGTTGACACTGGGTCATGACTGTGTAGACGAGAGAAATCTTATCAAGGACAAAATGCTCCAGTTGGTTGACATTTATTATGATGCTCTAGATGCACCCAAAAAGGGTATAAAGGTCAGTTTACCTCATACCATTTGACAGACAATCTTATTGTACTTACCTAGACATTGCTTCGTATTATTTCATTCAATTTTCCATGAGCATTTAGATATCAGGCTATTTTAACTAAGGCAATATGAGTAAACCAAGAGCTTTTATACAATGTATTGCCCTCTGCTGTTTGTTTCCTTGGATACCAAATTGTTAAGATGATGCTTGTCTTCCTATGAGAATGTTTGATGATGAATTCTTGCATTTTTGTTCTTTGCTTGATGGATAGCAGGCAAAACTTAGATTGCTTGTTTTATTTTATGTAGGTTTCAGTTCCTCCTGAATTAATTCCGAAAAAATATCCACATTATATGGGCAGAGGAGATGTTTTAAGTTACAGATCGAAATCGGTCTTGGGAGAAATTTTTGATAAAGCAGATGAACTGATATTGGAGGAGCCTTCAATTCAAGGTGAGATTTTGTTCAAACATATGTTTGGTATAAACTTGTTTAAACCTGGGATTACCTGTCTTCTTTTCTTCCTGAGATACCCATAACTTTAAAGTTCGAACTCTTCATTCATTTGAGATGGTGAGGAAGATATAGATTCCAACTATCTGAGAACGATTGTGATTATGAGGCTTGAAAATTAGTACCATGAACTTATACTGCAAGCTTTCACGGCTCAGTGAGTCCCGGGTTGAAGAAGACGAGGATAGAATTTTAACATACCAATCAGTGCGCTATGAATCTCACTTGGACTTGTTTGTGGTTTGTCTTTCCTCCTTCATGCGAATGTTAGCTAGAAAATTTTGGCGGTCTTTTAACAATTTTTGAATCTACCCAAAAAAGGGGGGAAAAAGAAGACAAAAATGGGGGCCATGCTAAAAGTTTTGGCCTCCATAGGCTTGGCCCAGGCACGGTCAGTAGGTCCGTGGGTCATGCTGGGCCAAAAGCGGGCCGGGCTGTGCAGGTCCACAGCCAAGGAGCGAACTCTGGAAATACAAGATCGGAGCATTTTTCTGTAATTCATGTGTTGGGGACTGTCATAATTGAAGATTAATTATGCATTTCACTTCTTAACTACTAGTCTGGAAGCTATCCAATTTTGAAGTCGAAATTTCCGAAGCCCGTTTGAAATCATGGGAAGATCACTACAAGGAGTATCGATATGAGATGACACAGGCGATGCAATTAGCCGGTGAATCCAAGAAAGTGACTGCAGCAGAAGTGATACAGAAATACAAACAGGTATAACTTATAAGGGGAATTATTCCTCATGAGGGTTTTTTTTTTTTTGGACAATTCTTAATCATAACCCTGACATTTCAAAATAGCCACGAAAACCCTATACTTTTTGTTTTTAAACCTAGGTAACCTTTTATGGAGGTTACCATGGCTATTCAGAATCAAAATTCAGGTTCTTATGGCTATTTTCGAACAGAGATTAGCACTCAAAATCGCAAGAAAGCTTCTGAAAAACAAGTCCCCAACGTAATAAGTATCAAATTAGACACATTTGCTCATGGGTTCTCTTACAGGAGAGTTGCCATCATCTCATCCGATAATCGTCCACTGTGCTTAGGTATTGTATGGAGCTGATGATTTCGACAAGAGCTCTAGGCCATGGGAAGAGATACGTCTAGACGCCCTAGCCATGTATCATGTCACTTATGATTACGCGATCAAAACAGGGCAAGTAAAATACTGTGGATTTGCGTGGAAAGTTGGTGGCTCGGCATTGTTGAAGGCATTTGTGAACGAGCAAGATGAGAAGCCAGTAACGTGTTTATTATCGGTACTCCAAAAGCTGCTTGTTTAGAAAGATTTAATGTATAATGTGTAACATCAAACTAGTATATTGTATTCATGGTTATTTTTTTTTCAATAGGAAAAAAAAGAAGAAAAAAAGCACCTAGTATGTTGTGTCATATGCTCTCTTCTATGTATATCATATATCAACTGGAAACGGATTGCTCTGAAGGTATCCAGGTCGCTCGCTATGGCCTATGGGCACCATTATATTATGTTTGGATGTGGAGTTTTTCCCAACATTTCACTTCTAAGCATAATTTGCCTTGACAAGTATGAGAAACTGTTAATAGTACTTCTCAATACCAAAAAGTAGGTGTGAAATGACATATATTACGTGTCATTCGAAAAAGTTTTATCTAGTTACTCATGAAAAATACTTATTTACTCCGAGTAGTGTCGTATAAGTTTACTCCAT
>ONZE01029147.1:7927-18126 GCA_900322265.1 Macarthuria australis
TGCTGGATACGTGGGGAACATGGGGAGTGGATAGTATTTTGAATTCTGAAAAATTATATGTAATCTTTTGAATTTATATTTTGTTTTTTAATATTTGACTTTTGAACTATTATGTAAATTTATCTTTAATTTAAATATTATGTGGCTTGGCTCATTTATGGAAATCCATGAGTGAGTCGTCGTTTGTCATGCTGAATATCCTCTTTTTAGGGCGTGACAATAATAGTCTTCCTTGCAACTTCCATTTAGTCCCCAATTGCCCAATCGAGTTTTGCCACGTGTTGCCACAGCCTTGCTGCCACATCACCATACCTGCCACATCAGCTACCTTGCACACACCAAGCTACCTTGTCACCCAAGTTTGCTTAGGAGCGCACACGGACAGCTCAAGGTTGAACTCAAAGAAATCTTGGAGCCCAAGTATTCTCAAAATTGAGCCAAACGAGCTTGTGGAATGTCGTCCACATGTTCTGGCATTAAATGTTGTAAATATACATGACGAGAGTACGATGGGCTAGTTCGACCTTTGACCATTTTGAGCCGGTTAGGTTTCGATTCTACTTTTTTGGGATGTGAACTAAGTTCCTTCCTGGTTCAATTGGGAGAAGATAAAAAAAAAGACTTGTTCTCTACAGCAATCCTTTTTGACATTTTTGGAAGGGTGGGATATCTTTTTTTCCGATCATTTTTCCCCCAAAGATTTAAGCCCTCTACTAGTTTTCTTATGGCTTTGGAATCGAGCTTAAACCTCCGTCAAGTCTGGTTGTAAGTGATCGTAGAAAATATAACTAAAAAAGAACGCATGTAAGTCAAATGGGTTAGAAATCGGTCCGGATTTTCTATCTTGATTTGCATCTCATCCCGATTTTCTGTCTTAAACCGTGTCTCATCTCCTGTTATATGTTCTCTTTGTTTGCCACATAACCAAAAATGATTGGAATATAACTCTAATTCACGTGGATAGGTGGCAAGTATAGAGGCTAGTGGGACAACATATGAGATATAGTTTAGGACAGAAGATCTCTACTTGTCAGGAATTTCCTGCTCGTTTGCTTTAACCCCGCTTGCTGGAATAGAGATACAAACTTTCCTTCTTTTTCCCTCCGTTAATGTGTGTATGTGCTCGGTTGGGGGGGGGAATAAATTCCATAGCTATGGCAATCTCCAGTACAAAGTCCCAACAAACAGAATTTCTGATGATCAATTATACCATTCAGTTCCAACCACTTAGCAACCACTAGACTAATTTATAACAAAATGGAGAGAGAAAATCTAGAGAGAGAGAGTGCGGAAAAAGGCGAGTGGAGAGTTGTCCAAAGAAGAAGGAAATTCAAAGGGAAAGATGAACCAACTGAAGCAACGCTTTTCATTGATAATCTACCCATTGAAATGGATCCAACCTGGTTAAGACAATTATGCGGGAGTCTTAGGGAGATTAAGGACGTGTTTGTATCAAGGAAGGTACGCAAAACCAACCCTCTGAAGTTTGGTTTCATAAAAATCACCTCGTGGAAGACAGGACAAGAACTCATCGACAAGCTTAACGGAATGATCATCCGAGACAACAATGTCACAGTACATTGGGCCAAGTATAACAGGAAGGGGGAGAGGGTAATCAAGCACAAGGAAAAGGAGGAGGCATATCCAAAAGCTATACAACAACGTGCAAGTGCTGTGGAACATAAGGGGTTGAGACAGGGCAATATATCCCATCAGAATGCATGGAAAAAGGGAACTACTTCCACTAAAACTTATAAGGATGCTATCAAAGGCAATCCACAACAAGATCAGAGTCAACCAACAATGGAAGAGAAACAACTGAGACTTGTTGAATGTTCTGTCAACACTGATAATTCCAGTTGGTTATCTAGGTCACTAATCGCTTCCTCAACAAGGCCTATCACTGTAGAGGCAATTGAATCATGGTTTGAAAAAAATCAGGCATGCAATTTGAAGCCAGAAGTAAGAAGTTTAGGAAGTTACAAGATACTCATCACATTTGGTACGCAGAATGAAATGGAGATGGCCTTAAAAATGGATCCAGCCACAATTCATCCTTTATTCAGCATCACTGAGAAATGGTTGCCGGAAAAATCGGGTGCCTCAAGAAGAGTTTGGCTTAAATGCCTGGGTGTCCCCCCTCATGGTTGGTCTATTGAAAATTTCCGGAGAATAGCAGAGGCTTGGGGAGATTTTGTTTGTGTTGATGAGAGAACGGAGAAGATGGTGAATCTTGAAGCCGGCTATATTTTAATTGACACTCTCATGATGGATTATATTAGTGAAAGGCTATGGATTACCATTGGGACAGGAGGGTTTGATGTGTGGGTTAGAGAAACCTTAATGGATCCATGGCATATTGATAAGAATTTCCATCGAAATTCTGAGATGATGAGTGCCGGAAATCCTGAGAAGAGGGCTGTTTCCGGCGAGAATTCCGAGCAAAACCCAAACGTCATAATTGGAACATGCAACGTTACACAAGGGGAACTGGAACCGTCAATCATGCGTGCCGGCTTAGGAAACCTAACCATTTATGACGTTGAGAATCACAATGAAGGAATTACAGCTCGAGTTACACCAGACCATGTGTCAGAAACAAATGACATTGAGTGCCCAACTAGGCCCATCAAGCAAAATATTGGGCCTGACATATGTAGAAATGAGGAGGGTGCTAAGTCACGTGAGTTTTTTCTAAGCACAACTGACGACATAGTTAGTGGACCACAAGCACAATATGAAGCCCAAGAATTAGAGGAAGCCCAATCCTCAGATGATACCATTGCTCCAGGCTTTGCAAATTTCGCCTCTTTTGAGCAGCAAGCCCACGCCAAACTTCTCAAACGGCAGAGGGCATCCATGAGGAAGAAACAAAAGAAGCAAAGAGCGAAGAATATCTGGAGAAATTCCAATACAGAAATCGCACTCCCCCAGGAATCACCCAGAATCATTCAAGAAAGCTATCTAGCTCAGAAATCTGAGGAGATAATGGAGATCCTTCTACAGTTGGGAATAAAATTTCATGGAGATGAGCATGATCTGCAAGCCAGGGTACAAGAAATATTACATGCAGAATTGGAGGAAGATGATCAATTTCAAGGCCTGACCGACAATCTGGACGAGCTCGGCGAAGTCTGAGTTCAATCCCTGGTATGTTTGGTGTATTTTTTTCAGTTAATTATGAAGATTATTTCATGGAATATTAGAGGATTGGGGGCTCGAATTAAAAGAGGGGCAATTCGAAATTTGGTGAGGAAATTAAACCCAGTAGTTTTGTGCATACAAGAAACTAAGACCGAATCGCCTAGCAACAGGATAATTAGGTCTATTTGGGGCCAAGAACAGGTGGAATGGGAATTTTCGCCGGCAATTGGGAATTCTGGAGGAATCATAATTTCGTGGAAGAGTGATTTTTTCCAGCCAGTTGACAGTGTAATATATGAGAATTGGATTGCAATCGAAGGAATTTTCCGGGAAAAGAATTTTCGTGGTGTAATTGCTACTATTTATGCTCCATGTGATAGAACTAAAAGATTGCATATGTGGTATGAAATTAAAAGCAAATGGGACTCATTAGGTTTGCCATGGATTCTAATAGGAGACTTCAATGAGGTCCGTAATAGTGCAGAACGAGGAAGTGGACTGGGGGATCAGAATGGTATGGCTGATTTCAATAATTTCATAAGAAACATAGAGGTGATGGAAATAGGGACTTCCAATGGTTTCTTCACCTGGTTCCGTGGACTTTCTTTCAGCAAATTGGACAGGGTACTCATCAACAATATGGTACTTGAGAAATATCCTGATTTAGTGTGTCAAATTCATCCTCGAGGCCTCTCAGATCATTGCCCCATAGTATTGAGTACTCAGGATACCAATTGGGGCCCGAAGCCCTTCAGGACCTTAAATTGTTGGTTCGACGACCCTAACTTCAATCAAGTGGTTCAGCAGGCTTGGGAAAGTGTGGCTTCCTTGGGTGGGAATTTTAACTTTAAATTGAAGTACCTCAAGAATCATTTGAGACAATGGAATAGAGAGGGTTTTGGAAAAATTGATACCCAGATTGAATTATTAGAGAAAGAACTACAAAGCATTGATCTAGCTGCTGCCTCCGGGGGGCTGAATGAGGACCTGTTGACTCAAAGACGTGAGAAAACGGCGATGCTATGGAATTGGCATAAAAGGAAGGAAAGCTATTGGCACCAACTATCCCGACATAGATGGATTAAGGTAGGTGATAAGAACACATCCTTTTTCCATGCAATAGCTTCAGGGAGAAGAAGGAGCAACAAAACCTTAATGCTTCGTGTTAATGGATCGCAAATTAATGAGCCAAATGAGGTAAAAGCGGCTGTCAGATCTTATTTCCAGAATATCTTCTCAGAACCCTTTACTACAAGGCCTAGTTGTGAAAATCTTCAACTGATCCAATTGTCCGCAATGGATAAGCAAGCCCTAAGTCAGCCTATCTATGAAGAAGAAATCACGAGCGCATTAGAAGCTTGTAATGGCAACAAGGCACCCGGACCGGATGGGTTGAATTTCAAGTTCTTAAAGTCCTTTTGGCACTTAGTAAAGGACGACATATGCAAGATTATAAGGGATTTTTGGCAAACTGGCTGTCTTCAACCTTCTTACAACATGGCTTTCATTACCCTTATTCCAAAGAAACTCAATGCAGACCAATTGAAGGATTACCGACCTATAAGTATGGTAGGATGTGTCTACAAGATTATATCCAAAATCCTGTCCTCTAGGTTACGATTAGTTCTTCCTGGGGTAATTGATGCCACTCAATCTGCCTTTGTGAGAGGAAGACAAATTCTAGATGGAATCCTTATTACGAATGAAATTGTGGATTCTTTTCGGAGTACTAACAGAACAGGTATCATACTCAAATTGGATTTTCAGAAAGCATATGATTCGGTCTCATGGAGTTTTCTAGACTGGGTTATGATACAGATGGACTTTCCAGACATGTGGAGATATCGCATTATGTCTTGTGTGAGATCGGCCTCATTATCTATCTTGGTTAATGGGTCACCAACTACACCGATCAAGATGGAAAGAGGTCTACGTCAGGGCGACCCCTTATCCCCATTCCTTTTCCTTCTAGCAGCCGAGGTTCTAAATAAGATGCTTATGAAGGCAGCTAGGTTGGATCTCATTAGGGGTCTCCAACCAGTGATCGGACAACCGAGTATTNNACATTTGCAGTTTGCGGATGATACTATTATATTTTCAGAGGTGGACGAAGGGCGACTTTGGAATCTTAAGGCAGTACTCATTGGGTTCCAATTGCTCTCTGGGCTAAAAGTGAATTTTAGCAAAAGCACAATATTTGGCTTAAATACGTGTGAACAGCAGCTAGGTAATATCTCCTCCTCCCTCAACTGCAAGAAAGGCTCTCTACCCTTCACTTATTTGGGACTTCCAATTGGTGGCAAACCAAATTCCTTATCTTTTTGGAGACCAATTTTGGATAGAATTGAAAGTCGTCTGCAATCTTGGAAAGCCAAACTCTTATCAAGGGGGGGTAGACTAACCCTGATCAAAGCGGTCCTAGCAAACCTTCCTATCTACTACATGTCACTTTTTAGACTCCCAATTGGTGTTGCTAAGGAAATTGAGAAGATGGAACGAAAATTCTTTTGGTGTGGCGAATCGGAGAAGAAATATATGCCATTGGTCAAGTGGAGTTTGATCTCGAGACCAAAAGAGTTGGGCGGACTTGGGGTGCATTCACCTATTCTACGGAATAAAGCCTTGATAGCAAAGTGGATTTGGCGCTTATGCTCTGAAAATCAGAATATGTGGTCTAATTTAATCATAAAGAAATACAATTTGAATGAGCCAAAGACATTAGAAGACATAAGAACCCCAAGGAGAGGAGGCTTGTGGAAGGATATCTGTAAATCGACTATTGAGGATAATAGAGTTTACGAGGTACTAAGGCAAGGCTGGAGAAGACGGGTAGGAAATGGAGCAAATACACGTTTTTGGATAGATATATGGCTAGGGGATGATAGCCTCAAAAATCGTTTCCCTAGGCTGTTTTCTTTGTCAACTGACAAAAAAGCTACAATTGCTTCTCTGGGTTTTTGGGATGGATGGAATTGGCAATGGCAACTATCATGGAGGCGTCAATTATTCCAATGGGAACATGAACTTGCTCTCTCATTAAATCATGAACTAAGGGAAGGCCACCTACTTGATAATTCTGAGGATAATAATTTTTGGAACCTTGACAAAGGCGGGGCTTTCTCAGTAAAATCCATGTATTGGCAGCTAATGAAACTTGAACAAACAGACCACAATCTTCCTTCTTACATCAAGGGTGTTTGGAAAGGCTTTGTACCTCCCAAGATCGAAATTTTTGTATGGTTCTCAATCCTTGGAAAGCTGAATACAAAAGATAGATTGATTAGGGTGGGTATCTTGGATAATGATAATGGAACTTGCATGATGTGTGGCGATGAGTCTGAATCAGTAGACCACTTACTACTTCATTGCAAAATTGCAAGGGAGGTCTGGAATAGGTGCACAGACATCTGGAATTTACAATGGTGTCATCCCTCTTCATTACGGGAACACTTTGATGCGTGGTCTCAAACTTCAATTAGAGGGCTCAACAAAAAAATCTGGATTTCCTTCTTTTTTGCAATTATATGGACGCTATGGCTTGAGAGGAACCTTAGATGTTTCGAAGATAAATTTATGGAACCAAGTGCACTAATTGATCTGGTACTATTGAGAATGGGTTGGTGGATCAATGCGTGGTGGGAGAACTTCCCCTATAGCCCGGAAGAGATCCGAAGGAATCCGGAGTGCTTGAAAACACAAAAGGCTAGAGTGAAAATCAATGAAAGGAACGCAACTTGGGAAAGACCGGGTTTGGACTCAGTTAAATGGAACGTTGATGCTTCTTATAGGGAAAGTGATGGGAAGACGGCAATTGGTGGTGTGGTGAGAGATTGGGAAGGACACTTTAGGGGGTTTTTTTTCGGACCAGCCAAAATGAAGGAGATTAACGCAGCGGAAGTTATGGCGATATTACAAGCTTTACTCCTATCTCGAGATAGAGAAGGAATTTGGAGTAAGGAGATAATTGTTGAATCGGACTCAAAAAATGCTGTCTCATGGTGCAATGGAGAGAAGGGCGGGTCTTGGGAAATACAGTTAGCACTAAATAAAATTAGGATGCTTTGCAGGGAATCCGGGAGAATTAGAATTGTTCATCGCAATAGAGAGTCAAATGGAGTAGCGGACACTTTAGCTAAAATGGGTATGGATAGACAATCTCTTTTTTGGGCTTGGTTGTGAAAGTACAGCAGTAGAATATCAAGAGTCTGGAAGCAATAATGCCGGCTATTGTTTTGTATTTTGATGCTGTGTACTTTTTGGAGTTTAGTCGTTGTATTGATAGTCTCTTGGTGTAAGCTCTCTTCTAGTTTGAGCACATGATTGAGTGGCTAATGGCAACCCTTCCTAGAAGGTGGGTTATTAGTACACTATGATGCTTTAGACAAACTAGATTTTGTTCAAGGGTGTAACTTTGTTCCCTATTAATAAAATTCCTTTACTTATCAAAAAAAAAAAAAAAACCACTAGACTAATTTTGCTGGAATTGTGAAGTGGGTTTGGGACAACAATAATCTACCGTGAAATAAACAACAAGACTGAATTAAAAATGGATTTGCGTTTCTCTAGATTATTTTTAGGGTTATCCATTTCCTAATGAAGCCAAGCGATTCACTGTTCTTTGACTTTGAATAAAAAATGGACTAAATTAAAACGGCTAATTAAACCGTCTGCATTTCTTATTTATTGTGAAGTTATAGATAGTCGTAGCAATCCAAGTCAAGGGTCTACGAAAATTGTCTCTCTATTTACACAAGGATAAGGCTATATACAAGTGATCTCCCAGACTCTACCTCTGAGATGAGGTCATCCTGAATTGTTGTTGTGTTTATTGTGAGCTCATGACCTGGTTCTTTCCGTTGCAGATTACTAGACAGAAGCACTGTGGTATGCGCTCTACTAATTAGAGTTCTACATAGAGAGTGTAGAGGTTTTATCATCATATTCCTGACCTTTAGTGTAACTCAAATTCTTAAATATACAAGGTTCATGTCATCTACCAATGACACTGGAAAAATTAATTAACATCACAATGGGGTACCCCAAGTTCAAAAAGGGGTAACTCCAATATCAAAGTAGAGTATTCCGGGGTAGGTATCCCATATGATATTTTTATAAATTATGATATGATAATATGGTCTATAAGTAGACCTAGTTTAGACAAGCTTTACTAGAAATACTATTAGTATGAAGAACTGTAAAATTTTGTTCGACGACAGTAGACTCATCTCATCTTAATAAGTCAATGCAATCTAATCAAATAATTGCAAATTGATAGCAGAGCTTTAAAAATAAGAGAATTATTTCTAGTAACCCTGAGATGTTCAAGAATTTTTTTGAAAATCATCTGGTGAACTCTGAATTATTTTTTGTACAAAAATTTAAAGTTAACCCCTTACTTTTTCTTTCTTTGGAACTAGTTTTGCTTGTTGAGCAATATTGATAAATAACCACTATTTATGATGCTCTCCATTATCTGTTTCATTACTGAGAACTGCAGATTCAGTACAGTTGCGTTTATTACTAAAACTTGCAGATTTGAAACTCTCATCCTAAAGATTTTAGAACGGTTCCTTTCTTAAGAATTACAATGAGTACTATTACAACAACAAAAACAACCTTTTACAGTGAGATTGTTCTCCACAGTTATTTAAAAAAAAGGAAGAAAAGTCTAAAGAAATTCATGGAAAGATTTGGTGGCAAAGTAAACAATGAGTAAACATCTACTTCCAGGTTAGGAATTCTAATAAGCAACATTATGAAATGTTCATCAAAGAACACTAACAACCACAACAATCGCTTCAAACTGTGCGGCAATTGCCCTACAACAACATGCTTCCATCCTCCTCGAGTTTGCAGACATCGAGTCAAGCAGCACTCGAACTTAGCGCCAAACACTGTGCGGTTACTCCACCTGTATAAGAGACTCGCCATGGCAATGGCCATGGCCATGGCCATGTCAAGAAGGTCAAGAACTCAATCTGGGATGTGACGTGCGTTTAATTTGTATTCAAATCGACAACACGAGTCAACTCTCATTTCCGTGCTCATATCGTTCTCAGGCGCTGGATAATAATCTCCTCTCAGCTGCACATCTCTCAGGTTAGGTATGCTAAGAAAGAACAACATGAAGTGTTCATAGGCAGTTCCATGGATGAATAGCTTCCTTAAAGTTTCACATTGTGCAAGCAATGCAGCAGCTGGAAGTGAAAGACTTCTTTGATTAACTTCCCTATCTTGTGGTGGCCAATAATCAAGCTCATTGAGTCTTAAACTTCTGATCCCATTTAAGAAAAACCTTTCCCATAGACTAAGATCCATATGCCCTGAAGGAGCTGTTAATGCATAGCCTATGGTGTCTCCACAATCCAAATTCATCTTCGATAATCTCGGATATCGAACAAGCGAGCTGATCCCGAAAGTCCCCTGTGATGGCTTTGGTCTTTCTCGACAATCTCCTTCGACTTTTATGTGAATTTCGTGTAAATTAGGGCAATTCTCGAGTCCCACTTCTCCTAATGGCGTCAAGAGCTCTCCTACGCTAATCCAAAGAGATAAGAACTCGAGACGATTCCATTCCCATGGCGTGTTCATCTTATAACAGGTTTGAGCATCATCAGATGAAACCCTAGACCTCTTTTTCATTCGAGTTTCTTCGATTTCATACTCGGGTTTCTCACCTTTCCAAACACAATCAATGTGGAGCCTTCTAATCTGATCTCGGATTGGCTCCACGGCTTGCAAGGAAGCTGAGGCATCCAAGAACCTGCAACCCGAGATCTTGACCTCGACGAGGCTCTTCTTGAGCAAGCACACCATTGTTCTTAGACCTCTCATCGTGATCTTCCTACAACCATGGACCTCAAATTTCACAAGCTTTGAACACCCCCTTCCAATGGCAATCAACCCGAAATCTGTCAAATCGGCTGAGTTCTTAATCGAGAGAGACTCGAGGCCTTGACAGAGTGTAACCCCATCTAGGTGAGACTCTATTGCTTTACAAATCCCATGAAAGTGGCCTAGCTTGAGGGATTTCAAATTGGGACACTTTGAAGCCA
>ONZE01029149.1:840-12888 GCA_900322265.1 Macarthuria australis
AAAACAACTACCATCACAGCAAGACGGAAATAATAACAAGACCCCATACCAATAGAAATAATAGCAAATCACACCAACCACTGAAACAATCACCACATCCACCACACAACAATTTTTTAAGCAAGAATAACAGTCAATAATACCACCACTGATATTACCAGTA
Source organism: Macarthuria australis (assembly GCA_900322265.1). NCBI lineage: Eukaryota > Viridiplantae > Streptophyta > Magnoliopsida > Caryophyllales > Macarthuriaceae > Macarthuria > Macarthuria australis. The sequence continues at coordinate 1,004 of ONZE01029149.1, forward strand.
GCTTCAAGACTAGAGCTCCCAACCCAATGCCTACTCGTTGCGAATGTATTACCGCACCGCAACCCTTGACACCTATTTTGGATAACAGCAAGCTATATATTATGACAAGAACATAAGCAACATATGTAAGTAACATTACATCAAACATTAATACAAGTACAAACAAAAACAAAAAGTAATTAAAATCTTTGGATTATAATGCTAACTCACCAGATTCTCAAAACCGACTTGTTATGTACTCGACCATCATATATTAGTTTGCCACTTGCGATCTGAAATTGGTAGGCTAATAAAGTCTTGTCCAGAAAAAGTAAATGTAAGTAAGACTATATGAACTAGTGTGATATATCCTCACCAAGATTACGGGGAAAGTTGCTGCTCCATCACCTCTAAACAACCTGCGCCCCCATCTCAGGCACATTCTTTATCCACATGTCTGTAATAAAATAATTAAAAACACACACGTGACACAGAGTTATGTAGAAGTTAGACAATGCACGTCATCAGAATAGAAATAAACAAGCACTTAAAAGATTTTGAATCTGAAGAGAGATTTCAAGAAATGCCACATGAAAAAGGTGATTACAAGTTTGTAATACAATACCTTTACGTTTTACGAGTAAGAACTTGCTCAGAGTTGAAGTCCAGATTTGAGAAATTATTAAAATTCAAAGAAGTTGTGCGCATATTGGCCAGCAACCCATGGCACCTGTTATTATACATCATTAAGGTGGTGATAGAAAGCAGATAGCATTTGAAAATTTACGAGACCATGAATAGCAACAAATATTACAACTCATACGTAACCATCTTAAGATTCCCAAGACCCACCAAAAAGATCAGCTATGTTGCAAGAGTGCTTTCACTTGTCAGATAAACCCATGATATGAAAAGAAAATTAAAGAAAGCATTAGGGCAATTTCAACTTTCTAAGCATATATAAAACCAAACAAGGCTTATTACTTATTAGCCTAATATTACACTGAGGTGGAGATGAATTATTAACCAAAACTCACAAAAAGTTAACAATAGACAACAAGGAAGCAAACAAGAACATGAGATCATAGTCACATACAAACTTCAGAAAAGGAAAAATAATAAACATACAAAATTGAAGCACAACTTGGTCCAAAATGTATTCAAAAACGTTGCTTTCCACAGAACATTTCATTTAAAGTTGGCCATCATACTTTTGCTCAAATATGAAACAGAAGAAGCCTATATATCAAACAACTATACAAAAAAATGGACAAGCTATGGAACAATTTGTTGCATCAATTGCAATACATTACATGCAATTACACAATTCAACCAAAGTTGAAGAAAACAACACCATCTTTTCTCGACCATTTCAGCACATTATCGAAATCCACAAACTAGCTTGTTTAAACTGAAATGAGATTACAAACCTCAGTAATAGTACATGACAGGGCTCATGTCTCTTCATTTTGATGTGGCCTTATGTGAGTTTAGTAGGTTAAAATTCTCAGAAACAAGATATCTTCACCAACACCATCACATGCCAAGATTCAAGGTAGGCCAAGAAATACGTTATTTTCCGATGCCAAAGGTATGAATACAGGGACATATTTATTTCGAATTGAACAAACAACTCTGTCCCTAATATTCGACAGCCCCATCAATGACCAAGAAATACATAGGCAATGAGTTACGAGTATCCGTAAACATCGCCATCGCCCAAGAGAAGAAAGGGCTACTTAATCTAAGTTTCGTAGCATATAGTATGAGAAAATATGCAAAATCAAAAGCCACAACAAAGTCGGCAGTAAAAAAGTGTTGGCAATCTAATAGCAATATCTTTCACAACAGGCTCAATTGATCCACCAAATTAAGTATGGAATACTAAATCATCCACAAGCAAGTACGAGAAATAACACTAGTGATCTAGATAGAAAGACGGAATTGAAGAAAAAACTGATTCACGGGAATGTCATATATATGCAAACAAAGACGGTTATTATTCAGTGGAAGAGAAATACGATTATACCTGCATACACTGTGAAAGAAGCTCCACTAATAAGCTTCCGCAAACGACAGTCTATTGAATCTGTAGGAATCAAAACCAAAAGAACCATAATCACAAAAAGGCAACCAAAAACAGAAAGATATTCTTCCTACGTACCACCTGCACCATCAAAATAACATGTTTCGAAAGAAGATAATCTGGAAAAGAAAAAAGAAAACAGAAGTATGACTGCCTAAAGATATAAACAGCAAAGTTTATGAACATATCAACTAGTTTGTGTCAAGAACCATGATACTTACCTGTATCATTCGCAGCATCATACTACCCTTGCCAACTTTCCAACATTCTCATGAAGTAAAGATTACAAAATGAACGGGCATGTCGTGATGCAAAGATTTGAGATTGGCCAATCAGATAGATAATTACATTGACAAAGAATATTGGCAAAGAAGCACAGGTTGCTCCAAAATGTATTCAAAAAAGTTGCTATCAATAGAACATTTCATTTAAAATTAGCCACCAATGGATGAAAAAGGGGGGAGAAAGGAATTACTGTGACCAATACTACTTTTGCTCCATTATGAAACAGAAGAACCCTATATATCAGCCAATTATGCAGAACAATTGGACAAGCTATGGGACAATTTTTTGCATCTAAACTGCACTATATGCAATTGGTTTTGTATTTTTGTTGTTATTGTTTTCATATTTTTGTTGTAATGGATGTCGTCGTTATGAAGAACCCTATATAGAAAATAATAATAACAGCATAAATAATCACACAAAAACGAGGTCAACAATAACAAGACAGAATAGTCCACTCGCCTTGATGACACAAACGACACCAAGACTAGTAGCCATATTTTTGTCATAACCCATATATCAAACAATAATAACAGCATAAATAAATAACACAAAAACGAGGCCAACAATAACAACACAGAATAGTCCACTCGCCTTGATGACGGAAACAACACCAAGAGTAGTAAAAGAACACAAAACAACAACTACCATAAAACAACCACAATAATTAATAACAACACCACCAAGGACGACTACTACAACAGTCCAAAAAAAAAGAGAACAATAATTACCAGATAAAATAGCAACAAAAACAATGGCGATTATACAGCCTTAAAAACAACAAGTCTCACATTAATAACAACAACAGTATACATCATAAAGACAACAATAACAACAACCACCAAAAAACCACCACCACCCACCACAAACACAATCACTACCACAACAACTGAATCATCAGCTACAACAACAAAGAAAACATCAACAAGAAAATCACAACAAAAATATGAACAATAATAAGACGACACGTAGCAACAAAAACAATAGCAATCACAACAACCATAACAACCACCAAAACCCACTTAAGTAATAACAATACCAATAATCATAACGACAACAATAACAAGAACACTAAAAACAACACAAACCAATCACCACAACCACAAACACAAACAATAACAAGATACAATAACAACAAAAGTAATATAAATAACACCAATTATGAAAACAACCACCACGCCCACAACATAACACAACTGTTTTTGAAGCCAGAAAACTCGTTGCCACACCAAAAACCATTGAGAATAATAACACACCTTCAAAACCAGAGCTTCCAACCCGATGTTAACACCTTGCGAGTGTAATGTCCATTTTATGGTATTATATATAGCATGAGGTATTTTGAAAAAAAGGCAAGGTATCTTATTCTCACTACTCTTGCAACCTATAACTTATATATATGACAACAAAGTAATCAACATATGTGAGTAAGATTATATCAATCCTTTTTATAAACAAAAAAGTTCTCAAAATCTTGAATTATAAAGCTAACTCAACAGATTCTCAAAACCGACTTGTTGCGTACTTGCCTATCATATAAAGCTAACTCACCAGAACATGAAAACAATATAAACATCAAATACAACCATACGTAAATACAAACAACCACAACAACAATTCAAACAAACAACCAAATATCACCAACAAAAATAACAAACACAATAACAGCAAAATGGAGAACATAACACAATAGTAACAGAATGAATGGCAATCATAACACGAATAAAAACAATCAGCATACCCACATTAAAAAATAACAATAGCACATCATAAGATGACGACAATAACAACAAGAACTCCAATGAAAGCAGCATACATAACAACAACCACTAAATAGCAAACAACACAACAATAAGAACAACAACAACAATACAATAGCAATCATAACCACAGTAAAAAAAAGGCCAAACAGAAATAAAGATAACATAAAACAACACAGACACCAATAACCACAACCACAAACACAACAACAACAGCAACAAATACAAAAACAAGAACAACCACACCCCAATCGTAACAAAATAGCGAACAATAACAAGACAAAATAGAAACAGAATCAATTGCAATCACAACAACAACAACAAAAGAAAAAAAGAGGATTCGCAAAAGTAACGATAATGGTGATAAATAATAACGACAACAATTACAACAAGATTAGTGATTAAATCCAACAAAAACAAAACCCAACAAGAACAATACTGATAGCCACAATAAAGACAATTTCACAACAGACAAGAAAGACAACAAGCACCACAAAAACAAGAACAACCACAACGAAACAAGAACAAGAACAAAACTCAACAGCAACAGAAACCACAGCAAATTACACTAACCATAAAACCCTTCATTGCACATTATAAGAATAGAAATAATCAAGCACATGTAAAAGATTTTGAATCCAAGGGAGATTTCAAGTAATGACTTACTGGAAAAGATGGCCACAAGTTTGGAATGCACAATCCCTTCATGTTTTGCCACATCATGACCTTACGAGTAAGAACTTGCAAGGAATTTAAAGTCAAAATTTGCGAAATTGTTGTCAATATCACTTGTAAGGTAGGATATAATAACTTACTACCTGTGAACATGTTACTAAATAAACATGTTCAAAGAACTATCAAAATGATGAAAGGAGACCTTCACACGATTTTTCAGCCTCACGACGCAATTGCTTTACAAAAGAGGGCTTGAACTTAATAACATATCATTGGGGATTCAGAGGAATAAAAAATAATTCTCTTAATTTTGAATAGTGTAAGAGTGTAACCCCTTAGTTACCCTAAGTTGTAGAGTGGAAGAGGTGTACTCAACGATCTTGTGCTTGCCCGGCAAAAGTAACTCGTTGTCGCATGAGATAAAAACTTATCGTACTAAAATAGTTGATCTAGCTCATCAGTAGTTTAACAACTACAACCGTAACAACAACTACGACCCATAACAACAGCAGAGACAACTACTACAACAATCACAACAAAAACGACAACAATAGTGATAAATCATAACGATATAACAGCAACAAGAATAAAAAAACAACATGAAAAACAACAACTACAACCATAACAACATCAATAATAACAAACAAACAAACAAAATATCAACAAAATAATCACAACAAAAATAACAACGATCACCAGACAGGATAGCAAAAAAAACAATAGCAATCACAACAAGCATAAAACAACCAAACCAATATAATTAATAACAATAGCAACAATCACAATGACAACAACAGCAAGAATAATAATAACACCACAAACATCATCATCAACAACAACAACAACCACCTCAACAACAAAGGGAACCACAATGACAACATTATTGAGAACAATAATAAGATGACATGATAGTAAAAAAATAAATAGCAATCATAGCAAATATAGAAAAGCCTTCCATACCAACAAAAAAAATAACAGTAGCGACAATCATAAAGACAACAACAACAACAATAACAAGAACTACAACAACAGCAACATAACAACAATCACACTCACAATAAAAACAAGAACAATAACAAGACACAATAGCAACAAAAAACAATAACAATCGCAACATAAAAACAGCACAAACAACAACAAAAACAACAATCGCAACCACAAACACAATAGCAACAACAAATACAAAACCAAGAACAACTACAATAACAATAAAAAACGAGAACAAGAAGACTAAATAGTAAACATAATGACAATCACAACAATCAAAAAAAGAATCCATCAAATCTATAAAGAATAAAGACAATTGGAGATGGAAGTGAAGCAGATTTAGGTGGATTTTGACCCAAACCCGCCCCCTTAAGGCGATTTTGGGTTAGTTGGGTAATGGGACAGGTGTGGATTTTAAAAGTCGAACCCACGAGGTGGGTGTGCGGTCGGGTACGTATACTTAAGTGGAATCGGCTCCACACTGGCCCCCACACCCAACCCGCCCCAAACTTTAATGAAATTAGAAATTTCACATATGTCTTTTTAGCAGACATGCATACATACTTGATTGTTAGGGCGCGTGTGGAATACCCCAAACCTGCCACATCGACATCTCTAACACGATAGTGATAAATAATGACGACAATAAAAGCCACAAAAGTAATTAAAACATTGATAACCACCACCACCTCCACAAGAACCACAAACACAGGAACAACCACAACCACAGTAGAAAACCACAATCACAACAAACATTAACAAAAAATCTACAAGCACAACCATCATAAGCACCATTAAAACAAGAACAAAAACAACTAAAATCACAGCAAAACGGAAACAATAATAAGACCCAATACCAATAAAAATAATAGCAAATCACACCAATCACAGAACCAACTACCACACCCGCAACACAACAATTTTTTAAGCAAGAATAACAGCCAAATAATAACACTACTGATTACCAGTATCTTCAAGACTAAAGCTTCTAACCCAATGCCTACTCGTTGCGAATGTATTGGTTGATGCTCACCGCACCGCAACCCTTGACACAATTTTGGATAACAGCAAGCACTATATTCTGACAAGAATATAATCAACATATGTGAGTAACATATGTGAATATAATCAACATTACATCAAATATTTTTACAAGTACAAACAAAAACGAAAAGTAATCAAAATCTTTAGCTTATAAAGCTAACTCACCTGATTCTCAAAACCAACTTGTTATGTATTTGACCATCATATATTAGTTTGCCACTTGCAATTTGAAATTGGTAGGCTAATAAAGTCTGTGTATCAAAGAAAAACTAAGAGTTATGACCTCCAAGTCTTGTCCGGAAAAGTAAATGTAAGTAAGACTATATGAACTAGTGTGATATGTCCTCACCAAGATTACACAGAAAGTTGTTGCTCCATCACCTCAAAAAAAAACCTGTGCCACCATCACAGGGCATTTTTATACATGTCAATAAAATAATTAAAAACATAAATGTGACAACAAATTTAAAGTAGTCAAACAATGCACATTATAAGAACAGAAATAAACAAGCACTTCAACGATTTTGAATCCGAATAGATATTTCAATAAATGCCATACGAAAAAGTTGATTACAAGTTTGTAATACACAATACCTTTATGTTTTACGAGTAAGAACTTGCGTGGAGTTGCGTCTAGATTTGCGAAATTATTGTCAATATCGCTTATAAGGTAGGATCGGATCACTTGTGAACATTTTACTAAATAAAAAAGTCAATAATCTATCATAATGATGAAAGGAGACCTTTTGCTGAATTTGCAGCTTCGTGACCACAATTGCTATACAAAAAGGGCTTGAACTTAATGACTTATTATTAAGTTGCCTATGTATCCTCAGGGTCTTAGAGGAATCACAGCCAGTGTAGTTCATTAACTTTTGGATAGTGTAATCATTAACTTTTGGATAGTGTAAGTGTAGCCCATTACTTATTGTTGTGGAGTTGAAGAGGCGGACTCAAAGGCGTTGTGCTTGCCCGTGAGAAGTATTACTCGTTGTCCCATCAAATGAAAACTTATCGTACTCGTATAGTTGATATGGTTTCTAGGGCTCTATAATGCGCCCCAATTACACCAACAAGTAGAATAGTAATAAAACCACATGCAACCACGACCGCAATCGCAAGAATAGTAAACTAAAACATCAGCTTTCATCCCTACCTTCGTAGTTTTTGCTTTCAAACCCAACGCACGCCGAATTTGCAATTGAAATAAAGAAAAAGCACATTTAAGCATAAAAATTGATTATTCATCTGTAATTCAAATCTAATATCAATTCAGATTTGCAAATTTTAGTAGATTGTTTACTTACAGAAGGGTTTCAACCCAGCTCCCTCAAATATGATCTATCCCCGTGGAGCACACTTGGCCACCGCAATCGAATCATGCATTGTTATTGGCTTGTTCCCTCTCACTATAAGTTTTCACAAGAAATACACTGATTTCATGATAATTGTGAAAAAACATAAAAATGAGAAACAATGGGAAGAACGATTAATTCGAGTATTTGTATTTTTATTAACATTAGATAGGGGTTTATTCTCTAAAAAATTAATTAAAAAATTACTTTGGCAAATAGTGAAAGTTATAGAGCTAATTAACCAACAATAAAACTTAGATATCTAAACTTGCAAAATTTAACCTAAGTTATAGGGTCAATTTTCTTCAAGGGATATTTAGAAGTTCTAGTTGAACATGTTAGCTTGAGTGATGGGGGTCATTTGCTACTATGGCCATTTAATGACTCCCAAAAAAAGACAGCTAACAAGTTAGTACAAATTTCCATTCTATATGATAAACTCCAAAATAAGGGAATTCATGTGGTGCCTTTTGCATTTTCTATTTTATCCTCCCTCTCCTTTATGTTATGCACACAAGTCACCGAAACAATGAAACAAATTCAGAGAGGAGAAAACATGTTGAAGTAAACAACACTTTGGCCATCCGTGGGTAACACTTTTAGCACTACAGGAAGAAGGGTTGGCAAAATGAGCGCAAAGAGATTCAAGAACTGTACTACTGGCATGCAAACAACCAATTGCGGCCAGGACACCACCTGGATCATCAGCTTTAGTAGCACTCGTAGACAACCATAATCCTTCACCAAACAAGGGGAGCGATTTCCACGGATACTGCCAACTAGAGAATACTAAGTGTTAAAACAAACTCTTTTAGACCCCTACCAAATTTTGGCATAATCCAAAAGCATAAGTTGTCACCACATCATCAAATTTGTCACAAATAGTCTCCAAAGTGAATATAAGATCCTCATTTTCAACCTCATAAATAAGTTTGAAGAAATTCTGGGAAAAAGGTCAAAGTTCTTAAGAGAATGTTGCAAAAATAGCATAGGTAAACTGAAGAAGTTCAAATTTACCATCAAGTAAATGTGGTAGAATGGGATGTATCTCTCCCAGATCTCCATTGAGAAATAATTTTTAGGTGGTCATGAAAAAAGTCTTCTGTTCAAGAAATCAATTATTAACATACCTTTACAACATTCAATAAAAGAATGGCTGAGTCAACACGAACAGGAAGCTCTGGATCATGGAGATCAGCAACCACACAGCAACGAGGCATTTTCAACTTTCTAACCATTTATATAAAACCAACCAAGGCTTATTACTAATTATCCTACTGTTACACTGAGGTGCAGATGAATCTACTACTATATTTAAAAACAAGGCTTTTGAAGTGCCACAAGACTTTTGAAGTGCCACTAGGCATACCCACACTTTTTCTTTGAATTTTAAAAACAAGACTTCTGAAACTCACAAAAGTCAACAATATACAACACGGAAGCAACAAGAACACGAGATCATAGTTACTTCACACTTCAAGAAAAAAAGGGAAATATTGAATATATATAGTGGATCTTTTTCCTTTCCAAGTACGAAAAGGTCAGAGAAACTACATTGATAACCAATCAGATAAATAATTACGTTCTTAAAGAAATTTGGCAAAGAAGCACAGTTTGGTTCTCTTCATTTTTAGTACTCACGGATGTGACCTTATGTGAGTTTAGCAGGTTAAAATTCTCGGAAACAAGATACCTTTATTAACCCTATCAAATGGCAAGATTCAAGGTAGGACAAGAAATACGTTATTTACCAGTGCCAAGGGATGAATACGCGGACATATTGGTTTCGAATGAGACAAACGACTCCTTGTTATGTCACATATACATCCCTCATCTTCAACAGCCCCATCAGTGACCAAGAAAAACAAAGGCAATGAGTTACAAGTATATGATAACATCTCCATCGCCTAAGAGAAGAAAGGGTTACCTAATCCAAGTTTCTTAGCAAATAGTATGATGATTATTATGCAAATTCAAAAGCCACATGAATATTGGCAGTACAAAAGTGTTGCCAATCTAATAGCAATATCTTTCACTACAGGCTCAATTGATCCATAGAAGGATGTTTCTTCAAGTAAATTCTTTTTACCACATAAGAAAAAGTGACAGATAGGATATGAAATCACAGACCATATATCCCAAAGATAAAACCAAGCATGGAGTACTTAATCACCCACAAGCAAGTACGAGAAATAACACTAGTGATGTACGTAGAAAGACGAATTGGAGAAAAATCTGATTCACGAGAATGTCATATGCAAACAAATACAGATCTTATTCAGTGAAAAAGAAATACGGTTATATTTGCGGACACAGCAGGAGAAGCACCACTAATTAGCTTCCGCAAACGAAACTCTGTTGAGCAGGAATCAAAACCAAAATAAAACATAATGACGAAAGGGGGGGAAAAAAGACATGTTTCAAAAGAAGATAATCAGGAAAAAGAAAACAAAAGTATGACTGCCTAACGATATAAACAGCAAAGTTTATGAACATGTCAAGTAGAGACACCAAGACTGGTTGTTTGATACTTTGATTATACAGAATGGTTGTCATCATATTCCAAGGATTTGACGATGAGTTTGTGTTCAAGAACCATGATACTTACCTGTATCATTCGCAGCATCATACTGCCCAAGCCAACCATTGCCAACATTCTCATGTCGTGATGTAAAGATTCAAGATTGGCCAATCAGATAGATGATTACAATGATAAAGAAAATTGGTGAAAGAAAAAGCACAGGTTGGTCCAAAACGTATTCAAGAAAGTTGCTTTCTACACAACATTTCATTTAAAGTTAACCACCAAGGGATGAAAAATGGAGGAAGAAAGGAATTAGCGTGACATATAATTCTTTTGCTTGAATATGAAACAGAAAAACCCTATATATCATACAATTATGCAGAAGAAATGGAAAACCTAGGGAACAATTTGTTGCTTCCTTATCAGCACCATCTTTTCTCAACATTTTCAACACATTGTCGAAATCCACAAACTAGCTTGTTTAAACTGAAATGAGATTACAAGCTGATAACTGTACATGAGATGGCCTAAACGGTAGTTTTCATGTCTCTTCTTTTTTTTACTACTCACAAATGTGGCCTAATGTGATGTTAAGCATGCTAAATATCTGTGAAACAAGATATCACTACCAAGAACACCATCAAATGCCAAATATAAGATTCAAAGGTAGGCCAGGAAGTACGATAGTTACTAATGCCAAAGGTACGAATACGCCAACATATTGGTAGAGATTCAATGGTAATTCCGATTGTGCAGTTTCTTTCCTTCTTTCTGTATTTACCAATCAAATTACAATGAATTATCAAGTAAAACTCACAAAAGTTAAACATAGATGATAAGGAAGCCAACAGTAACATGGGATCACAGTTACATACAAAATTGAAGTCAAACTACATTATTTTTTTCTCTTTTTTTTACCCCTCTTCAAGAACAAAGAGGTCAAAGATAGAATATGAAACTTTACGAGACCATGAATAAACAACAGATAATGCAACTTAGAGCTGTTCACGGGCGGGACGGCCCGAAAAGCCCGGCCCGCCCGGCCCGTTTTTTATGCGTGCTTGGACACTATTTTCAAAAAAACTTGAAAGTTAAAAGCCCGAAAGAAAATGAGGGCGGGCTTGGACATTGAAAAATGGAAGTGGGCTGGCCCGCGGGAAGCCCGGCCCGCTTTTTATATTATTTTTTAT
>ONZE01029151.1:5915-17320 GCA_900322265.1 Macarthuria australis
ATGATAGGAGATCTGCGAAAAACATAAAACAGAGCAAAAGATAAATTCAATTGTAGAAAATCTTTGATGCATTTCAAGCAAAGGCCTCAAAGCAAGCAGTGAAAAACGGCCAAATGGAAGCTAATAATAAGCAACCAAAAACATTTTCCAATGTTTATATAAATGCTTGTTAGTAGACCTGTCAAATGGATCGGGGGGTCGGATTCTTGTTTTGAAAAGTACATAACATAAGAAATAGTTATATGCAATACAATTTGTGTAGGTTATTAACTTTCAGGTTAAATCAACCACAGCCCGCTTTGGGTCGGGCGGATTTACGGGACGAGAAGGATCCGGTTAGCTTTTTCCAGGTCTACTCGTTAGGGCTCTATTTTTCAATGATTTTTTGGATGATTCTTCAATAATGAAATCTGAACTAGAACTAGCAAGTAAGGATATGACCAACCAAGCTTTAGAGAATCCATAAACCCAACAAGATTGATGGTCTTGCAAAACACCTCCACTGAACAATTTTCTTGGGAGTTGTTTGCTTGAGTTGTGGATAGATTTTCTCAATCCTACCTAGTGCACACCTCATGAATCAACTCTAAATCAAGAAGATAAAACTACGGACTTGCTTTTGTAAATTCAACAAAAACAAAAACAAAAAAGAAAAGAAAAAGAACAAGAAAATTCACTTTTTTTCCGAAGTAATGTATTCATTTTTACAATGTAGCTCACATCCGGTTTTTAGGAAGCTTTGAATAGGAAGGAATAGGTGTTGTTTTACTCTATGGATTAAATGCCTACTTTATCCTCCCTATGCTAGTTTCCTACTTCTCACCTAAGGCTAACAAGATGGAATAACAAAGGAATTAATTACAACCCTTGATTCCCCTTTGATCCAAAGCTTTATGACTGTTTTTCTGGACTTGTTCCCAACAATTTTCTGGCTAAGGAACAGCTGGTTCATTGGTTGGATGTTTGGGAACTTCCTTGCATCTTTCCTTTACACATTAGGCTTGGTGAGTTACTGCCAGACATTAGCATCCAGTTCAGTAGCGAACAACCAAACTGCCAATTAATTTCTCGGATGCTGCTTCTTGCATTTTGTTTAGCAATGGATGTATGCCACCTTTGTAGTGAGGTTGCCTCTCCCAAGCATTTATATCACTTCTAGATGTATTTCCTCGCTAGTAGACTCTACTTGGTCCTTTATTTCCTTTTACGTCACAGGTTAGTACATAATATTTACACAAGAAACAAACTCATGGACCCACAGTTTAGGGATTGAGAATAACAACATTTGCGGAAATAAGAATATTTGCAACCAAAGTTGGAAACATCATTCACCTATGTGCACCATCCTTCCCTTATTCAAGAAGATTTGACAACAAATTTGGGTAGATTATCGACGTAAAGACATGCACAAAGATGCTTTGCCTTCAATGTTATAGTAGCACTAAACTCTCCGTACATGGCCACTTTGCATGCATCTTTTGCAACTCTCCTTTAAACCACAACAGGTCCGACAACGTAAGGCTCTTAAGAAGTGAAGTCCTTCCGTTGCATGGGAAAAAATCTATAACAAAGCAACCAAGCAGAGAAGTAGTGCATCCCCCTTTTCCCCCTTTGTCTTTCTTGCTTTCTTGCTCTTCTGTAGCAAGGTGGGTGGTGATGAATAAATCCTGAGTTAAGGCCTCGCTCACTAGATGGATGAGTGAAAAATATAATGGAAGAGTCTAGCTCATGTCTCTCTCCTCACAGGGATGTGTTTCTCTTCCCCCTCAGTTGGTTTCTCCTTTCCAGCCTCTTCTTCTCAAAACAAATTAAGCATAGGGTGTGTCTTTCCCATCACAGGTTTGTCATTAGGCTAATGGCTTAAAAACAATCTTTCCTTGTATGATAGTGATAGAATTCATGGAAGGATTGGTTGTCAAGTTGCCACGGTATTCCAAACAACTAATAGCGAACTTGCATAGGAATGACATGGCACCATATATCGTCAGGATAATTTCCACAAGTAGAAAGAGAGAGTAAGCATTGTTGCTTTACTTTCATGTCCTCGTCGTCGACCACCCAATTATCGTAAGGACGATGGTGCTTTGTCGTCACAAGATATAGCTCCTCAACCATGGTCTAAGATACCATAACAATACTTACACTATCAACATTGAGCATACTTCATCTCTCACAGTTCCTCTCGTTCAAAAGAGTTCTTCACTTTCATTCTCCTCTGTTGGTCCATTGACAGTGTAAGCATTCCCTTAAGCACCAAAAGCTCAACATCACCTATTTACTCCTCGATGATCTCAAGTTCCTCCTTGTTGTTAACTTCCCCCACATGTTCATCTCGCGCATCTAATAGACTTGTCTCACCCACACGTCAGCCCATGTCATCAAACCCTTGGCCCTCTACAACATTGATCAGTTTCTCAGTAGAACCTTCTGAAGCCACATGTCTGGTCCCAGGGCATCTAAAACACAATGTCCATTGTACCACCAGGCCCAGGTTGACTTAGCCCTCCAACAGTAGAGCCCTAGGAGTAGTAATACAAAGGCAAGTCATACTCTACTCGTAAAGGACTACTAGTTTAAGGCCTAGAAGATCTAATCCCTTTTTTTATCCCTTTAATTGGACCTCAATTTTTCGGTGCACAAGCCTCCAAGCTCAAAGTAATGAGTGCAGGGTCATAAGCTAACTAAATCCGTGATCTCTTCTCAAATCATTAAGTTACAAGTTCCTTAAGGTCACACTTGATCATCACAAGCTCAAATCCCGGCGTGTACTCATGAACACTCCCGCGGTGTTGTTTGAAATTGCACATCTCATGACAACACTCCCCTGATTCCCCATTGACCTAAGGTATTATGTTGCTTCCACGATTCATTTTCCTGCCTTGATCCCAAAGGCTTTTTTCTCTTGCGGACTAGCTCATTCAGTAGTTGGATTGTCTGGGAACCAGCGCTGCGTCTTCCTTTACACATTAGGTTGGATAAGCTATCAACGGTAACAAGAATTTGATGCTTCTGATTGGCTATCTATCAACTTCTTAATCCTTGCTTCTTGCATTCCGGTGGGCCATTGATAAAGAAAGAGAAAAATGGCACCTTTTAGTAAGATTAGCTCATTCTTGCATGCATATCACACTTCGTGATGTGCTTTCCCCTCTACTAGACTCTCCTTGGTCCTTAGGTCTTTTTACATTAGGGGATAGTCCATAATATTTACACAAAAAATCTAAAACTCATCTGGATACACACTTAAAGAAATGAAAATAACATCATTTGCGGAAAATAAAAATAATTCTAATCAAACATGAAATACATCCTGCACCTATGTGCATCAATCTTAGAATCCCTTGCATAAATAATCTAGTAAATATTTTCGAAATCAATTGTTCAAAAGTACTCGCCTACCAATCAACTTTTTGGATTTATTCCGAAATCTTAAGTCCAACATGAGGGGACAGTTTTCGCCCGGAGTGATTAGACGTGGCAAACCAGTCAAACGGATAGGTTTCGGATCGTGTCAACTGGGTTTGCCTTCACAGTCGGCACAGTTCCATTCGAGTTTGGTTCGGTTCTAATTGGGTTCGGGTTGTGTTCGGGTCTTTCTTATTTAGGGTCAAATCGGGTACAAGTCAGACTGATACTGCGTCGGGTGAGTATCGAGTTCGGGTGAGCACCTAGTCAGATTGCTTTCAAGTCAGATCATGTTTGGATTGTCCGATTTGCCGGGTTCGGGTTATATTCGGGTCTTTGTGGGTTTGGGTCGGGCATGGGTCGTCGTTCAATATCAGATCGAGTTATACTTGAATATTGACTATTTGTATTTGTATTTGTACTTCGGTCTTTCGGATTGGTTTATTGACATGTTTGCTGAATTATCAAGCAACATTCTTTTTTACAATGAAAATTTGAAAATGCAATAAATATCGAGTGATCTAACATAATATAATGATATGATGAGTTAAACAACAGAATACTTTAATAATATGGTAAAATACAATAGTTGTGCGCGGAGTACTCTAATAGTTTAAGAATTAGAATGGACTCTTCAATTCATAATTCGATAAAGAAGTCTGATGTAATAAACACCGAGTACTTCAATAGTTTGATAACTATAACATCGAATACTTTACTATTTCAAAAACCAGTGAAACAAAATGACATGATGAGTTATATGATAGAATACTTTAATGATATCGTGGAATATAATAACTGAGTACTAAATACTTCAATAGCTTGAAAAATAGAAGAGACTTTTCATTCCATAATTCGATAAGTCAAAGTTTGATCTAATAAATAATAATCACAGAGTACTTCAATAATTCGATAACCATAACATATTGTATGTACTTATCATTTGTTTGGACTTAATGCCACTAGTTATTTTTTATCTTTAATCGGGTCAAATGAGGTTAAGGGTCGAGTTCGTGTCACTTTAGTTTAGGTTCAAGTTTGGGTCGTTTATATTCAGGTTTTCTTTAGGTTCGGTTCACTTTCGGTTCGTTTATAATTGGTTCCGGTCAAAGTTGATGTGGGTTAAAATCGGTATGGCTTATAATCGGGTTTAACTATTGCACATCAGGTTCAGTTCAGTTCAGATTAATTATGTAATACCCCAAAATGTGATGATAAAGTTAAGCTTCAGAGATTTGATGGTACTACCTATACCAACAAGATACACCTTCCTTTTAGGAAGCTTATCACTACAAAACTCCACATTTAAGCGTGTTTGGCTAGGAGTAGTTTTGAGATGGGAGATCTCCTGAAAAGTTCCCCAGGGTGTGCGTGAGTGCAGATAAAACGCACTAGATTGACAAGTGTTGGTATGTATGGCTAGTCCTCAGTCTCGAAAGCTGATCTTAGTGACACTACGGGCCCACAACGAAGTCCGGGGTTTTACAATCAGAGCGACCCTACTACCGTGTGTTGACCAGTGGCCGAGAGAACCTGGTCATCCGCCTAGTAGGGGTAGATTTCTAGGGTGAGGTAATCGAAGTTGCATTACAAATTGTATGAGAGCGACCGTGTAACTGTGAGCTAGTGGTCGAGAGAACCTAGTCAGCCGCCTAGCAAGAGTAGATTTAACGGACTTGATGATATGATTGATGTTGTAATAAGGACGTTGTGTTCTTTGAGTAGGGGTACCCCAAGATTTGATCCACTACCTATACCAACAATGTGCACCTTTCTTTAAGGGAGCTTATCACTAGAAAACTCCACAATTAAGAATGGAAAGCGGATAAATGTGTTGGGATGCGTGTCCTTGTGGGAAGTTTCCTACGGTGTGCTTGAGTGAGGTCAAAACGCACCGGATAAAGGTTGGTTTGGAAAGCGGATATTGGTGACACTCTGGCCTACAAGGGGCTCCGAAGTGTTATAGGATTTTGTTTCAATAAAGGTTGTCACCAAATTTGGGTCGGAATTCAGTTTAGTTTAGGAATAATTGGTTCGGGCAATCGGTTCCAAATCAGCATTACCAGGTTTAGGAGTGATGCCCAAATGAAAAGAATATTAGATTGCATGTTTAAAAGTAAAGGGGAAAAAAGAAATTCAGCTTATGTACATGAAAAAAAAAAAAGCACTGAAAATTGAGATCTTTTCAATTGTGAAATGGAAACCNNTATGCAAAATGGGTTATTTGAGGCAAGGAACAACTCATCTATCCATGCACAATTTCTCTCTTTTGAAAGGACATCACGTGGGTGTTCAATATCACCCATGTAGAAAGAGAGGGCAAAGAACAAAAGCTAACCCTCGGGTTAAAGAATTATACATAATCTTATCCACAAATCCAATAAGAGCCAAACGTCGATCATTAAACACTTTGCACCAACTCTGTAGTTTAAATTGACGTATCAAAACTTTGCCACGTGTATGCACCACTGAATAACCAAGGGAATCATCTTGCAAACTCCAACATTGCAGCTCTTCATCATCCTCTTTTTCCAAGAGACGAAAACATCTTTAGTACTTTTATTTTACACCTAGAAAACTCCAACCAAAGACCAACAAAAGAGAGAGAGAGCTCAAAGACACAACACTAGGAGGTGATTCGTTGAATCTTCGTTCTTTTGACAAAGTCTCATCTACTCGCTAGATCAATATTCCTTCTTTTGAGGAAATCATAAGTAAGAATCTTCCATATACTCTTCCATTTTACTGTAGCACAAGAGAAAAAGCATGCTTTAGGATAGAGATGGCAAACGGCCGAACTGGGCCGACCGTAACCGGTCCGAGCGCATGAGAGGGAGGCCCACCAAACCCATGAACTTTTAGTGTGCCGGGCCTAAACCAGGCTTGAACTGGCTAGGCCCGAGCCTACCTTATATCTTTTATTTTGCCCGACCCACCAAGTTCACGATGGTTGGTGTGTCGAGCCTTGATTGTTGATGGCCAGGCTGGGTTAGCATCGGCCCGGGCTAGCCATCTCTACTTTAGGAGGAGCCTTTGTCTTCCACACAACATCTAAAGGAAAAGGCGGGCCATCTCTCTCAACCAACAAATTGCAAAAAAAATTGGCCGAAAAGCAACTTTTGCTATCCGTCAACAAGTGCATCTTATCATCACCATCACGAACAAGATGACGAAAGCAAACCTAGTTGATGACAAATGGCTTCCACTTCCCAACCGTATGGATGTGTTTAGAAGTTTCAGTCCAAATGCATTTGGGATCAATTACAAAGCACCACTTCTTGCACCTTTGCGTCTAGGAAAATAAACTTTTAAAAGGAGGTCTCCGCTCCAGATGTCATGCCAAAAAAGAACCCTAGGGCCACTCTTTACTTTAAAGGCCATGAAAGACAAATTATTACAAACCAGACTAAATGGACTTCTAGATCCTTATACCATGAGACGAAGAAACCTTTTTCCTCCACCAACCATGACCCTCTACACCTTAGTTCACCTTAGTTGACTTACTCCCAAACCACATCCTCCTCGTTTGTAACCCTCCCAGCTAAAAGCCTTGAGCTTCATTCATGATGCGAATAGGTCAAATGTCGTGACCGCTTTCATGTTTCAGATGACAGACAGCTTCTTAGTTCACCGAGTGAAAACGCTTCTCCACGCCAACGTTAAGAAGTCTCCATTTTCTCAAATTGACTAGCCACACCAGTTGGGATGGTGAAAAGAGACATGAGATAATTTGGGACATTGGATAAAATACTTTTTAGCAAAGTGAGCTATTCCCTCTAGTGAAAAGTCTAGATTTTCACCACGCAAGCCTCTTTTGGAACCTTTCAATAATAAGGTCCCAAACTTATTTATACTTGAAAGGACCACAAAGAGGTTGCTCCAAATCCGAAGTTGGAAGAAGAACCAATCTAACAACCGAAAAGTTCGGTCAAAGCTTTGATGTTTGCAACACCGCCAATTGGAATCAACACAATTTTTGTTGAGATTGATCCTCCAACCTGCCATAGCTTTGAATATCAACAAATCACTTCAAGGGAAGCCCAAATAATTGTCAATATGTAGAGTTTTAGAAGTAAACAGGCCAAAGTAAATGCCTTATTTTCTTTATGTTTGGCGTTTATTGATATAAAGGAATGATAAAAGTTTCTAGAACAAAGCCACGACTAAGAATCCTATTCTAGATGCCGCCACTATGGTAACAAGTTCTAGGTGTCCTTCAAGGAATTTCTTTGTCTAATTGAGAACAGACCGACATTCAATTCTACATTTGTTCTGTTTTCTTCCTTCAAGGATAACACATGTGCCTCAACCAGTCAACCTCTATGATTCAATGTCACTACAATAATTCGGTTTTTTCCATAACCTGAAAAAAGACTTTTAAGATTAGCATTATTGTTGTTGCATTGTTGTTATTCTTGTAGTTACAATCACTATATTTCTTCTTAATCTTGTATTCCATCATATGGTAGTGATATCATTGTTGTTAGAGCAATAAACTGGATATACTTGTATGTTAGAACTAATATAGCAAGGTCCAGAAATCAAAAGAATAACCAGTTCCTCAAACATTGCTCCTAGATTAGCTGAATATGTATGTCATTCATATATTAGAACAAAGCAAGAGTACACAGAAGCATGTCTTGGAGATTAAAAATGTAATAGAAGTCAACCTTATTCATCATTGTGCCATTTTCAAATTATCCAAAACGGAAAACGAGAAAATGTAATCAGATAGTTTGAAATAATTTTTACCAGGAAAAATGACAACCTATGGACAAAAAGAAAGAGATAACCACACCTCAGAACGAAACAAAGCCAACTAATTAAAAGCATCTAAAAAATGTTCTTTCTTATGTCTTTTTTTCCAATTTTTTTTAGGAATGGGGGAAAAACCTAAAAGAGTCGACAAGTAATTAGAAATACGCCTTCGCAAAACCTCTTCAATACATGAAACTGATCACACTCATCTTCACCTTCTATGCTTGTCCTGATAATCCTAATATAATTAATTGAAGCCACATGCGCCACATTTTTACTCTATGTCATTTGCATTGAAACCCTTATTAAGCCTATATATTTATAAGCAAAGATCTATACACATTGGCTAGCTAAGTAGATAGATATCTGAATGCATAACATACCAATAAAAACCCAAACAAAAAAAAAAAATCATACAACACCAGGTTGTCCATGAATCACATTTTCACAAGAACGGACAGCCAAGCGATAACATTCTTCCACCAATGGAAAGTTATCCTCTATCCTATAAGGTATTTCAAAATTTCTAACGAAGCACCATAATAACTATTTTCAAATGACCATCCACCCCATGAAACCACCAACAACTACCTCATTCATCCAATCATAGCAGAATGTATATCCTTGCAACTAATTACCATGGCTAACACTACTTAAAAGGTGACAAATCCACCCTCAGTTAAGTGCTAACAATCCTCAATGAAAGACAAAAGAGAGTACAAGAAGCATGAAATTCCATCCTTGAAAACCTTAGGCAGAAAGCACTAAAGAGTTGCACAATTTGTGTATACATACACCGTAAACTCTTTTCTAAAGAAGGTTTTCATTTAAACAAGGATAGAAGTGTATCCAGCAATACGACAAAAGTCCCCATCTATACATGTACAGGACTCAAACTATTATCTGAATAGGGTATCAATAAATGTAGAGTATCAAGACGATAGGGATGAACAATCTGTGATGCCAAAAAGGAAGAGTTGAGCAAAAATCATCAAGGAGTTCAATTGAAGGTTCTAATTTCCAAAAAGCATCTTTCAGTTCGTCCTTCCTTAGAGCACCAGAAATTATCCGGAATATAAGTCCATGCCTTCTCTTTAGCTCCCCAAACAAGCCTCATGAATGCCACACTAACACCTCCTCTTTTACCATACAAGAGGAAAGCCTTAAGTCCCACAGAAGCTATATGCATAAATCTTTTAGCTATTTGGCAATAATAAATATGATTATTCCATAAAAGATTGATTCTTCAACACCATTATTACAACTAGAAGAATGGCCAATACTCAATTGCTGCAGAAAGTACTCCCACACCACTACAGAGTGTCTAACCAGCAATAACATCCTGCCGAATTTCAGCAAGTACAGAAATCTACAAATTTACAGCATGTTGGCCACCGGATTACAGCAACATGCCAACAGTTCTAGCATCTTGCTCAGCATAAAAAGAGCCTCAATTTTTATAACATATCTGACTAAACAACAGACATCATGATAAACTCTCAAATTAATTTCCAATAAGACTCAAGATAAAGTTCCTCCAAAAAAATATCTCCCAGAATGATGGCAAGTGCCAAATTTGGAGTGTTCTTTGAATCTCCTGTCTACTTTGCGTATAAAATCTCCTCATAGTGATATATAAGTGTTAAAAGCCCAGGCTCAAGAAGCTAGGATCCAAAATCAGAAGAGAGTCATAATCAGCTTTCAAACGTCCTCCAATGTGCTGAGGCATAAAGCACTTCTATGTAAGACTCTGGCAATATCCCAGTCAATTTCAATTTCAATAGGTCAAATTCTTCCAACTCCACCAAACCCAAATCCAGTTTCACTCTTTTAGCAAGAACAATATGTTTACTGCATTGCTGATATTAGACGCACCTCCGAATAACCTCCATGTAAAATGTTACTGCATAAAAATTATCTGGTATTAGTCGTACTCTTTGAAGACTTGAAGAGTGTCATCAAACTAAAAATCATGGAAAGAACTACCTATCCTAATAGAAAGAATCTTACCTAATTCCTATTACCCAAGTACATATAATTAAACCCAAAACTGTGTCACTTCTGAAATAGATTTCCCAGCTCGATTCCTGTTCTAGACGTATCAATTTCAAATGCAATAATACTTGGGAGAGCAATCACTCGTCATCTCTACTCACAATGCCTTACCACAACTACCATCCAACATAGTTTGATGCTAATTGAAGAAAAGAGAGGAAACTGAACTGGAAACAACCAATTAGAGGACCAAAAAGTTCTTCTCTTTGAAGGGAGACTTATATGAGGCAATTCAACTAAGGGATACTATCGCAAATTACTTGAAGTAGTGAAATAAACTGGCTCTCTCTCTTAATCACTACACGGTACAAAAAATTTATTGACCAAGCAAGAAACTTTGAGTTATCAGACAATGGGCACCACCAATACACGCAATCAAAATCACATATAAATTAGGGTTTCCGTCACAAAACATATACAATTCCCAAACACGTCAAAAGCGGCAATATAAGACTTAAGATCTGTTTCAAACTTATTGAAACTAATGGCTACATTTAAACCCTAAATTTCTAGATAAGATGAGATTACTAGCACAATTGAACCGTACAGACCGAAAGAAAGTAAATACCTAATGTCAGAGAGAGAAAGGAGGAGGGAGAGAGAGAGAGCTAACCAGGAATCAATCATGGCGAAAGCTTGAAGAAGATGAACCGCTTAGGGTTGTCGCGTGAGCCC
The DNA here is from genome assembly GCA_900322265.1 of Macarthuria australis. Classification (NCBI taxonomy): domain Eukaryota; kingdom Viridiplantae; phylum Streptophyta; class Magnoliopsida; order Caryophyllales; family Macarthuriaceae; genus Macarthuria; species Macarthuria australis. Next base: position 16,809 of record ONZE01029151.1, read on the forward strand.
GTGAAGAAGCGAGAGATAGAGAGAGTTGAGGGTGGTGACGCAGCGTCGTAGTGCAGAACAATGTTTTAGGAGGGGAAGTCCTTCGAGAGGTGACTGGCTAGTGGCTACCCCCTCTCTTCTGCTAGGGCATTTTGTCATTTACCAATTCTCGCGATTTATTTTACTTTGTTTATGTTAGGACTGCGCACGACCGGTTACCCAGTTATATAATCAGTAATCGGAATTGGAACTGTATCCATCGGTTTTTCAAAAACTATAATCGTAACTGCATCTGTTAATGCGGTTAACCGTATAACAGATTACCCGCTTCAATCGGTTTAATGATCGGTTACTAATGCGGTTAACCATTGAACAAAAAAGTCTAGCAATAGAAGAAATCCTGCTAAAAATAGACAGTAACACAAACCTTATATAGCAATGGAGTATTAGCAAACTCCCTAAAAAATTAATTATAGTATTATTACGTGTTTTCCAACCTCCAGAAATGCAACAAAGTTGTATTTATGCCAAAC
>ONZE01029152.1:0-16886 GCA_900322265.1 Macarthuria australis
TAGAATTTAAATATTTCCAACAAGATTTGCTTCATCAAAAGAGACCTGCCCAAAAGAAAACAAAACACAACCATATGGCCCCAAAATGAATGCTCTTATATTTGATTTGGATAGGGGGATTTGGATTTCAAATCCAAACTTGGGCCAAATTTATTGTTTGGATGACACTTGGATTTGCATTTGGATTTGGATTTGGTCCAAACGAATGGGACGATTCATCGATTACCATAAATTTTGTTCCTTGCTGCCTATATTCGCGGCCAATTCTTACATCCGTTGTTCGGGTTTCTCAAAATCCAAATCCAAATCGAAACATGATTTGGATTTCAAATGCAAGTAGGATTTCAAATCACAAAACTAAAATCAAATCCTAGAATCCAAACGCAGCCTTAGGTAAATGTTTGAGTCAACGAGTCACTGTCTCACATCGAAAGTTTAAGCAAGGATACTTTACACTAACCCAGCAACCTACCCCAGCTAAAGCTAGTTAGACTAGGAACGCAACATTAAGAATATCTGAAAACTCATGTATTTTGGGCCTGCTAATTCTTCTATTCCCCTTTGAGGGAAAAAAGAGCCTCCAAACAATGCAAACAAAGTTCAAATAGTGCCTCAGAAATAGGTAGAATGCATACATTTCATACTCCTTCATAAATGTACCCTTTGTTGCTGAAGCATTAGTGAAGAGAAAGACTTTTTTTCCCTCGTAATCCGTCACAAATATGTACCCTCAAGAGAATCCAATTTTAGATGTTCAAGCACAAAATAGAGAAATTCAATCACCAATATATTCTTGTTTCTTAGTCACCAATTCATCCACACAAGACACTGCCTTTGTCCACTCCTTTTTCTTGTGTGCCAAGTCAAGGAAGGGCTGATTTACATGTTTTGATTTTTGGTTCAATAATTAAGAAAGTAGAAAAGGAAAAACTCACAACACAAGCTACCATTATGCTTTTAAGAATTATGAGTTTTTTTTTTTAATTACATACCTTATCAATGTTCTCAAACATTATACTCTTGACTTCAGAAACTTGAGCCTTCACTTTAACTAACTTCTCAATCTCTTCAGCATGGTCAATAATGTATTGCATGTGGGTTTTCATAACTGGTCTGTGCAGATGACAATTTACAATTTTTCATACGAATGTTTCAAAATCGAATGATTAAGAAAGTTTTTTGACAATCATACCCAAATTCCTTGTTGAGGCTTTTGCCCATTGCGGTATCTGCTTTTCCACCCCCATATCTCTTCTTAAAATCGGCCTTAACACGTTCCAAAAATGCAATTGAGATCTGCTTCCCAATAGATTCTTTTGCGACGACACAATAAGCTGAGAGTTTGGGTAACAATACATGATGAGCCTTAAAGCAAAGGGGTTTGAATTATATTATGCAACTTAATAATTAGAGGAATATAGATGTGGTTACAATCAATCATTGTCACCCTTGAGCATCCTAGCATAACCCCTTTACACTGGGTTTCGTGAGTGGCATTTTCTTTGGCACCAAGACACCAATTTAAACCATTTGCATGTTCACTTTGTCATTGAATTGCTTTTAGTTCTAGCATAACTCCATTGAAATGCAAATAATATTATCTGAAAAACTACATAAACCATCAATGAGGCATAAACACAGACAATTGTTATATTAACCAGATATGCTTTCTATCTATATAAACTAATGATACCAGTATTCCTAGTTACTTGAAAAGGTTATCATCAAGACCTTGACAAGCTTATAACGGCATACTTGGAAATTTTATGAAAATGCTTGACCTTCCTACAGAATTCCCTCATCTTGAGGTTGATTGCTTGAAGTGCTTAGAACTTGTCAACCACGTATGCTGCTTAGGTGAATGGAAACCCTACATCTAGACAAAGACCCATATACTCTGATTAGATACCCCAGTGACTTATACTGCCTTTGTTCAACCCCACAAATAAAAAGAAAACTTTCCCATTATTACGAAATGTAATTTACCAAAATGCATATCTTGAAAATGCCCTTGATATGTAAGTGGACATGTCAAATAGAGATTTTTAGGTATCTTGGACGTTGAAATAGCTATAATATAGTGGAAAAATCCATTCTATCTCCAGCAATTGCTCCACTTACAATCCTTTAATTATGTACCAAATGGCTATGATTTTTATCTCTTAGATTGGTAAGGAGTCCCCCCCTTCGTGCGGCTAATGAGTAGGTCTGGGCTTCGGGTTAAGGCAGGGCTGGGCTACAACTTACTTCTACTTCAATCCTGGCACACAATTTCCCACAATTGGAGAAATTGTGCCACCCAGGATTCGAACCCTAGGAGTGAGTACACAAGGCAGAACAAAAGCGAATACATAACATCAGGCTAGCTCGAAGCCCGTTGGTACCAAATGGCTATGTTGTCGTTAAGCATAGGCCCATGAAAGTTGATGTGCCGGGCCGGTTCCGGGTCTAGGCCGGGCTTTTTCTCTTTTCTTTTTTTACTTCCTTTTCTCTGGAAACCCACGAAGTTTCGTGTGCCGTGCTGAGTTGGGCCCGGATGTTGGTGAGCCGAGCCTAAACCGTGCTGGGCCACGCCGGGCGGCCCAATGGCCACCTTTAGTAAAGAACGGGACCTATTCACCATATTTCTTACAAAAATGAAGGAAATAAATAACCATTTTTGATGCTACTACTACTACTACTGGCACAACTAATTATCCTATTTCTAGAAATGTTTGTTCAATGGACTCTTCCAAACAGATATAATATCTTGGCCTCTCTAAACCCACCAGTTACCATACAAGGTAATTTGAAAACGGAGTAGCCACTTGACAAATACAACAGCAAGTGTTCAAAATCCCAATTATAAATATTTATATTTCTCAATTCCAAGCCTAGATCCAGATAGCGACATGCCGACATCCCAATGAAAATCAAGTAAACCCAACAAAGTAATTAATTCAATTTAACTTAACCAATCTGATCAAACTATCATCACATACCAAAAAAAGTTGAAATAATTTTAAGAGATTAGACATAAATAAAGGAATCTTACATACAGTATCCATCTTCAACCAAGAAGTTGAAGGTATGATGATCACAATTGTAAGTGAACTTGTTATTCGAAGAAGGCAATCTTTGGAGACACTGAGCCGCAATCGCCGGGAAATTGCCCGTGAACTCGGTGTACTCGGCGAGCATGACTGTGCCACGTGCTACGAAGCTGTATATGAACGATTCTTGCTCTGCTCAAATAACTGTTGTTTTCTAGTAGCAAGCACTAGGAGAGAGAATGGGGAGAGCTATGTTATTCCTCGTTCGATTTTTGGGGAAAATGTTTTGGTATCTTTTTTGCTTTACTGCTAAGATATATAAATCTTACAATGTTATACTTTTCTTTTCCTTTTTGGAAAGTTTCCTCGGCCAAAATCTGTGGGGGGTTGAGCCATTAGAGGTAAGAGGTGATTAATAAGAAATTGAAAAACCATGGAATCAATTAAGTATTGCTTTCCATTTTTCTCCGGAATTGAGAAGCTAATTTGGATTAATTGCCCTTGTATTAGAAAAGGGTAATCATATTTATACCACTAATCCACATTTAATTGTTGATATATTGGGTTTGTAAAAAGGACGGGTAATTTGGGAAGAAAATTAATAAATTCGCATTGGGATTACAAAGGGACAATGGAAAAAAAAAAAAAAAACCAGAAAGTGAAAAGTGACAATTAAAAGGGACAGAGGGAGTAAGATTTTGTCAAAATTTATGAAATTTAAGAAATCATAGATTCCAAGTCCCTCGCAATTAAAATCCATGGATTTAAGTTTCTACTTCCCCTATGGGATTTCAAATCCATAGATTATGATGGATTTGAAGGAGTGATGAATTTTAAGAAAACATGGATTTAAGTCCTTGTTTGATAACATTTTGTCAAAATTCATGTATTTTAAGAAACCATAGATTTCAAATTAAATACGATTAAATGATGGTTTTGAGATGAAATCCATGTATTCCATTAAAATCCATAGATTTGGAGAGAATACCAAACGAGGCCTTAATCAGTTAACTAAGGTTGCATTAGGTAATTTTTTTATGTTGCTTTTTAAATGCTCCTAACTAATTAATATTCTTCTTTTTACTTCTTGAAAAACAAAGTTTAGGAAAAACCAATGCTTCGTTACATACGATAAAACTATCTTAAAAAAATGGTTTATTACAAAATGTGTTTGATTAAGTTTGTTTTTTCATTTTATATAGTACTTATTAGTCTTTGCCCCTCAAATTTTACATCTTTAAGAAAGAAAAAAAAAAAAACATATTTGTTTTCTTTTTAGAAGGGAATTTTTTTTTGGCTTCTTTATTTTTTTTTGTTCTGTTTTTTACCGAAACAAAGTTTCTACTTTCATGACTATAAAAACAGCTTTTGAAAATGATAATAAGAATCACCTAAACTGGTTAACACATAAGTTGGAATGCTACTTCACCTATTAGGTCTTGTGATACAAGTACAACATACTTGGTTTTATGAGAGTTTTATTATGGGGCTTGGACGGGCCGGTACCACTTTCAAAAATGTTGGACAAATCAATACCCAGTGGCAAAATGGCCTTCCAAATCATTCCAAAATATTGGACCTATGTGTCCAACATTTTGGCAATAGGTACTTAATGTCATTGGAAAGTTGAAAGTGGTACCCACATATCATTATCCCTTTTATTTACTCCACATGTGTCTAATTCAGGCCCACCGAAATTGCTAAGGATGATATTTAACAGTCAAGTTACCAATTTCATTCAAGTTTGGGGTAAAAATGTTACGGGTCGTTTCTTGCGGACTCGTAGCATATTGTACCCCAAATTATCGAATTTGTATAATTTATATTCTAAAGTTCAATTGTAGTAATTGCACCATAAGTAATCATATTATAATAAATCACACACTAAATTGATATGAAAACCTGCTAATTTAACAAATAAAAAAAAGATTCGAGAAAAATACCAAGGAAAGTTCATCCATCATCAATTAAGTCTTCAATTCCACAAAGAGGGCTTATTTTGGATTCTAGAATTTGTGTCGTTCACTCGTTCTTTATTCTTCGCTTTAGGCTTTCGCGTTTGTTTTCTGATTCTTTGGCAAATTTGTATTAATCGACATATAAACAGGATTAGTAGCTTGGCAATTAACAGATTCCCAGGTTAATTTAGAGTGTGATTTGCTATAATATGATAATTTAAGGGGCAATTTGCTACAATCAATATTTAGGGTAGAAATTACATAAATTCGATACTTTGAGGTACATATGCTATGGTTCCCATTTCTTGCCAACTAAATTATTTTTTCGAAGGGTAAAACTAAGCATGACTTTCGAGTCGGGTTTGCAACCGGGCTTTTACTAGTTCACCCGGGGTCTTGGAAAAATTTTTGATGCCCAGAAAATCGAGCCAGGCTCGGGTATATTAATTTTTTTAAAAAAAAATACACACACAAAGAACACAAAAAATTAATTTTTTGACCGGGTCCAGCCAGCCCAGCATGTCCTGACCGACTCGGGCTTTTTTCTTAAAGCCCGGCCCGGTTTTTAAAAAAAATCCCCGAGCCCAGCCTAAAGTCCGACCAGGCCGGGGCGGGGCGGGCTTCCGGGCGGCCTGGCCCGAAAGCTATGCATAGGTAAGACTATGATACAGAAAAGGTACTGGTACAGAATATGCATCTACCATTCAAATTTGTACTATTAACTTTATACACTCTTAAATTTATGCAACTCCCTATTAAACTTAAGCAATCTACTCTTAAATTTGTGCAACTCAATAGAATAATATTGGATTGCACAAATTTAAGGATGAATTGCATAAATTTAATTACTAGATATATATGCCATACCGATATTTTTTTCTGAATTTTCCTCTCTTTTTTTCGAAAGCTACGGATCCAAAAATTCTCAGTGAAAAATTTATTGGCAAGGGAGTGAAGCAACATACAGAGTGGATGAACTTTGTCTTCATTCTCCACAAATCCCCGCCGATTCAATTTTTGAATTTCTACTACCGCTTTTTCCGTGTTCTTGGTTATTCATAGCTTCTATAATCTACATCACCTCATTATTATTACAATCATAATTTCTTGAATCTAATTTGAATTTCTCTTGCTTTCTTAATTTGGGTTTAAAGCGAAATACAGTAAACCCTTGAGTTCTACGGTGGACCAATCAAATGGCGAATCCCGATTCCACTTCTCCCTCAGTTTCATCGGTAATTCCTCTCTCTGAGTCATCGGTGGTATTTCTCTCTTCTTCTGTCTCTTTGTTTGCACTTTTAAATCGGAGATTTACTAAATTGAAACCCTAATTTTGATTTGGTTTTCATTCTTATACCTGATTCTTAGCAGAAGAAAGAGAACCTGGTTCCAACTCAATCCAAACTTGCTGTATGTATATTTTTCCGATTTTACGCTGCCACATTCCTCGTTTGGAATACAGCCCAAATCCATGGGTTTTAGATAAAATCCATCGTTTGGTTACTAATTTGGTCTTTTAAAAACCATGGGTTTGAACAAATCATCATCCCTCAAATCCATTATGTTCCATGAGTTTGAAATCCCATGTATTTTTTTTCCGATTTTATGCTGCCACATTTCTCGTTTGGTATACAGCCCAAATCCATGGGGTTTATTAAAATCCATCGTTTGGTTACTAATTTGGTCTTTTAAAAAACCATGGGTTTGAATAAACCATCATCCCTCAAATCCATTATGTTCCATGGGTTTGAAATCCCATGGGGGTGGGAATTCAAAACCATGGGTTTTAAGATGTCATGGGTTTTAAAAACCATGGCTTATTAATATCCTCAGTTGGATATTTCTGATCTTTTTCACTCTTTCTTTTTCCTTCTGTCCCTCAGGAGTTGAATGAATCAAGAACAGAATTGTTGGGTAGGATTCAGAGTTTGAAACAGGTGAATTACTCTCTCAACTTGCAGCTTTTATTGGATTCTGGATTTTTCCTATTTGACATTTCTTTTTTTTTTTTAAAAGGACTTGCAAAACTGGAGGTCCAAGTTAGATACTCAGGTCAAAGGCTATCGCAATGTAAGTTTTGAAGTTCTGTATTTATGATTCTGCTATTGTATTTCATTTACTTTGATCTTACCATTGCCAAGAAAAATGATTGTTTATCTATGTGGCATCACCTCAAATCAATTTTGAAGAGCTATCCGAGTTGATCATTCTCATATGCATGGGCCATAATAGTCAATGTAAGTGCCATTGCCAACTTGGACCAACTCTACCGAGATCTGCCATATGTAGGCGTAAAATCAGTCTCTCGCTAGCCGTTAAGCGCATGTCTCTCACATTGCCTTGAGCATGGTCTATTTCTGTTGACGTTTTCCTAAGTGTAAGCATTGGAAGATGTCCTTTCGTGGAACTCCTTGCAACTTTGTGCAGGGGCGGCTCTAATGCTAGGCCAGTAAGGCGGACCGCTTTAGGCCCCAGAAAAAACATTTATATCTCTCTGAAAAGAAAAAGAAAAAAGGTTAAAAAAATTAGTAGAACAAAAAGAAGAAATTGTCGACATAAATTAGTGCACATTGATAGCTTCTTTCATAAGGCCTAAGCCTCTCTTTAAGGGAGTAAGCTTTAACCTGAACTTGCAAAACCATCTTATTTATTAAAAAAATAAAACAAATAAAAATAGGCCTCTTTTCGAATATTCGCTTTAGGTCTCTATAAAGCTTGAGCTGCCCTGACTTTGTGGAAAATTAAGTGACGATTTGACAATGCACTGAAACTTAGTCTGCTAGTTGTTGGCTAAATGCTGGGTGTAATCTGTGAAGGTTTGAGGATTCACCTGAATGCCCATGGTGTAGCTAATATGATATCTTAGTTCATAATCAAATTAGTCTAGCCATCACCTAGTTTGATTAAGTTTATAACTCTTGTAATTCTTGTCTTTACTTAAATTTCTCAAAGAAAATTCCAATATCTTCTTCCAATTTGTTGTATTTTATTCTCTCCTTTGCTTTGAGCCATTAACTACTCTTGTTAGTCTAGGAATTGAGGATTCTTCTAATTTGCCAGGAAAGTGAAGGTATTGAGATTGAGGATTCACCTAGCTCTTCTTTGTCACCACCCATTGTTTGATGCTTTTGTTTGGCCTTCTTCAATAACCAAAAAATGTTCATATTTTCTCCCCTTTCTCCTTGAGTTTTGGATAAATTAATTTTTCTGTGTTTTCTTTGAGTCTTCTTGTGTGTTTGGAACCCCCCATACTACTTGCATGAATTGTCGTGTAGTTGAGCATAGCATTTGAGATCAATTGCTTTGTGAATGCTACCAGATATCCATGAAATCCGTGCGTGGTTTCTGAAAAATGATCTAATTGGCATTTGTCATAAATAAATTAAGAAGCAAAAATCGAGTTCATGTGTGATTGTTTGCATTGATACTTGTTTTAGTGATGCCTTTGCATTTGTAACTCGGTTACTGCAAATGGACATTGATGATAGAGCTTCTTCTTTTTCTTACGTGCCTGCTGTTTCCATGTTAGTTTAGTCGTGTGTCTGTGCCATTTATGAGATTGCTTACAGAATTGGGTTTGAGTGCAGGCTCAGTGGATATTTTGGTATTAATTTGTCTTTAGTAGTTATTTCGACCCTCATAAGCAATATTCTTTGGGACAATGTCGGTTCCATAAGACCTGTTATTGTAGGAGCCATTTGCTTTGTTTTTCACCTTTGGTTTTCTTTTTCTCTGATCCCCCCCTCCCCTTCATATGGGAATTTGTTCTCTCTTCTGTGGATAATTCAAGTGAAGTAGCAAATGTTTTTGTATACCCAAATTAAGAAATAGATTCTTGTTAGGCTTTGGCATGGGATCCCAAGTTGAGATATATCAAGTGGTCTTTTCATCATTTGTGGGTGCTGTGTTCATGCTGTTACAATTTATGTAGTAGAAGCCTGAAATATGTTCGAATCCTCATTCAAAGCCATGAAATTGATGGGACAAAACTGCTGTTATTAATTGCTAACCTTAGCCAGTGTCACTTTGAAGTTTTGCAAGAATTAAAGGACCGTCAATGGCTAAATTTGCTGGAGAGAGAGAGACTAAAAATCGATTTGTACGTTAAACTCATTGGCGAGATCCCATTAAGTGTGATCTAAACGTGATTTCTGTTGTCCAATCTCCTTAATCCTCTGAGATTGTCTTAGATGTGAAAAACCAAAGGGGCTAAAAGTGTGGGATATAGTGGTGGAAAAATCACAAACCTGAGAAACTTTAGGCTCATCTTATCATTTGGAACTTATCATGGCACAAGGAAAGCAAGGAGCTTGTCAGCAACCATGGAGGCCTAGTTACCTGCCCATCCAGGGAGAGGACAAGAAAGTCGTAAATAGACTCAGTTTTTCCATGTCATTGAAATAGCCTGCATTTAACAAGTCCCATCTTAAGAATAAAGTAACATTGCAGTTTTCTTTCTTGTGGGGTATGTCTTGAAAATGCCCATATTTTTACTTCTGACATTAGCTAAATCTTCTTCTGGTTTTCTTTTCTAAGAAGTACCATTCTGATTTAAGGCAAAAAAATTATGCATATCACATAGCTTATGTCATACTAGTACATTGGGATTGGCTTTTAGAAAGATTTGTTTAGCTGCTGATTTAGAAACCAACACTTTCAAACATATATCCTACCAACATCAGATTTCCCTATATTTCACAATAAACATTACTTTGTGTTTCTCATTGAACATTTTCTTGTTTTTAGTATCTAACGCACCTTTCTTAAGATTTTAAAGAAAAGGAAAAATGTGAAACTCCATTGTCTAATCCAATCTCAGTTTCAGAGTTTGACAGGAAAAATTGGTCTTAGTGGTCATAAAATTTGCGAAGTGGTGACTTTTTTTCCTGTCTCTACTCTATTATTTCTCATTATCTCACGTTTCCTGCTTGCATTCAGATTAAGGCACAGCTCAAAATTACCTCTTCGTTTGGGAACTCAGAAAGAAGATGCATAAACAGTTCTCTCTACTCACTAGTGTTCTATTTAGGCACTTCTCATGGTCTTGTGAGTAGTTGTCCAAGTGAAGTAGTGGCTTTTTTGGATAATTAAGCCTTTCTTTTGGGCGAACAAATATTCAAAATCCTTCAGACATGAAGATAGTTATTTTCGTTTATGGCTGTTTTCTTTAGTATAATTTTGGAACAGTTTGTGTCTGAATCCAATGAGCATTTTTTTTCTCCCTTTTTGCAATTGGAATATCACAATTCTGATGCAATACTCTCTGGTGTCATTTTAGGAGCTGACAGAACTCAGGAAATCTCTGAATGTTGAAGTGGAGCAACTTCGTTCAGTAAGTATTGCCCGTGTTTTTTTTCTCCCCCCTCAAATATCCGCCATCATCTCTATTGAGAATGTATTCCACTTGCATTCAGGAATTTCAAGAACTGAGAACAACTCTTCAGCAGCAACAAGAGGACGTGACTGCTAGTTTAAGAAACTTGGGAGTAAGCAGTCTTGATTTTCTCAGAATTCGTTCTTTTAGCCCTAGCCTGCCCTATTGCAGTGCTAAGCCCACGGTCCGGGAGGACGCTAGCACATTGTCCTATTGCAGGCCTCAACCGACCGTCTTGATATTGTCAGAATTCCTTTCGATGGGTAAGGAGGGCCCCTGGCTACCCTATTGCAGGGCCCAGCCCATGATTTAGGCCTTCTAGAAACCGGGGAGGGGGGGGACCAACAATTCTGAATTGTTGGAAGGGAAGCAGTTGTAGGACCCAAGGGTTATAATCGTAAATTACGCAGCTACAGGACCCTCCAAGGGATGCCGCAGCAAATCCAGCTGGCGAGGTTGATGACGAAGGTAATAACATTCGAGTGAATCATGTCGAGATTTCAAATGATGAAACCAATGTTGGAGAGTCTTTTGTGGAAGGAAATGACACAGAAGTTCATATTTCCTCAACAGAGAATGGTGACAAGGACAGTAACCATTAGAATTGTTTCCAATGGAGACTATACTGTTGTATCCTTATGCTAGTTACCAAGGTGATTAGCATACTTATTAAATGTGTTATGTATGCTTTTGTTCATTGTCACAAGTTTAAATTAGTGCTATGCCAAAGCACTTGCATATGAGACATATAAGATTCTATACGAGAGTTTTGCTGATTTATAATGAAATTGCTGTTAGCATTATCCATATGGCGCAAGTGTTTCTCTTTTTCTTTCTTCTCTTTTTTTTTTTGGGGGGGGGGGGGGGGGGATATTCTTATGGAAATACGTACCTGACTCTAGTTCTATGCTATGAAAGGCCTAATTTCTTAAGCATGAGCTCAGAGAATCGTTCTGATTGTATGATTTGCCTCGGAAAATATCTGCTCTAGGCAAAACTACCGTTTTGGCTTTTCAAGAGACTTATAGAAGGTTGGATAAATGCCTTCAGGAAGTTTTTTAAGTGTGGCCTACCTTTTGGCAGTGCCACTGGGAGTTTGTGTAAAGGGCTGAAGTCTTAAAGACACCTAATCTCCAACCTCAAAACTTGTTTCTATTATGTGCTTATCAGCTAGTTGCCTCATTCTATTTTGTGCCCTTTGCAAGTGATGTTTGAATAGTTGCATCGTTTGTTCTTTGGTTATCTTGTGGTCCATTTGATTTGGAAGGTGAGGAACGCGAGCATTTATAAAGGAAGCGGAAGTCGTGCCGTTCAACCTCTCGCTAATGAAGGCTAGATTGGTGGATCTAAGCGCGGAGTGAAGGTTTCCCCTGAAGCGATTGTTCGAAATCGAAATCCTACATGCGTAAGAATTTCAGAGAAGGGGAAAAGATTTAAGCCCAAACCAGTTGGCCGAGTAGATTGGAGGGCTTCAGTATTTGGATGCATGAAATGGAAATGTAGAGACTTTGATTAGTGGTTACCGTCCAAAGTTTACCTTTACGGCTCGTTTGGTAGANNTATACTAAAATTGAGAGAAAGATGATAAAGTTTATACTCTAGTGGAGAACATTCGGTAGGAAATCATCTTAACAAAGTTAGAGTTTAGACCAAAATTATTGTCGTTTTTACGGATGTGGTAATGACTCACTATCATTTGAAAGATGGTATATGAGTGTGAATGGAAATACAAGAAGGAAATAAGAATTCTCATTACCTTTCATTCCCAAGTGACACACTTACAAATTTCATTACCATTCCCACCATTTATTACTTCTAACCAAACGAGCCGTAAGGATATTTTTAGGAATTAGAGGAAATATCAATACAAAGGACACTATGGACAATTACCTTAAAAAATTACACAGTACAATCATTTTCAATTTCTAGAGACTCTAAAACATTGCAAAGGACATAACATTTTTGGTTCTAGGGTGCTCCCAGTGGTTGGAACCTAGTGGTTGGAATAAAGAGTTTCTTAAGTGGACTCATTGTCATGTCACGTCATAAAGTAAATAATAAAAAAAAAAAGAACTCTTTTAAAACTATACTCTCCAATGGTTGGAACTTCTTCCGGACTTCTTATGTGGAATCCCATCAAATTACATTTATTTCTCTCTTCTCTATTCTCTCCCCAAACCAATAAAAAAACTCAATTTTTATTTTTATTTTTAAATAATGGGATGGGACTAGTTCCTTGTGCAAGGAACTAGCAACTCTGGAGCTTTTAGTGAGGGGCCTCTCCAAATCCAATGGGTATGAAACCCAATAGGGGGTTTAAAAATCTTAGCACCCTGGTTATTATTAAGCATGGTTTTCGTGTCATGTTCATTCCATGTCGTACCGGGGGTTAATTGCACTCTAGAACGGATAGTTTTGTCCAAATTTGCCATACCACGGGCTCGTATGGATTTTTGAAAAGATTTCATTGGTAAATCTTTTCTTAAAAAAAATAAATAAATAACCGGATGGGTTGTGCCAAAATTTGTGTGTTATCCCTCATAGCCCAAGCATGACACGGTTGAAGGTGCCAACGAAGCATGGGCAGGGCCGTGTCCTCTGCTTAAAGAATTTTGCTTATGTACTCCCGTCACTACTATTCTTCCCTCTTACAGATTTTTTTTCCTTTTGGTGAGCCCCACGCCCATAAGAGAGAGGGGAGTAGTAGTGACGAGAGTACACAAGAATTACTTTGCCTAAAAGGCGAAAGCCATACTTCTCACGGCTCAGTATGTAGTCGATTCTAAGTTGAGACACGAAGAGTGAGAATGGTTCATGGCTCAAGAAAACGCAATAATAAATAAAGCAAAAATGAAGGGTTTTACTCCTTTTTCCCCCCCTCCTTGAGCAAGGGCAAAAAAGCAGTGGTAGTTATATTTATGATGTTGGCCATTAAAATGCTCATGTAAAGACGTAAACCTTTAGTATACTTTTTCTTAAATCTTTATTCACAACATTGGACATCCACCCGTCAAATCGGGTTAGAATCCCAATAAATTACTAGGGTTAACTAACTAAAGCCATAGAAGAGATATCCAGTAACTTGAGGCAATGATGGGTTTAGGGTTTAGACGTACATTATTGACTTCATAATCATAGGCGAGGGGCAAAAGGAGGGTAATCATTCATTCACTGCTTTCACCCACGATGAAGGTTGCATTATTATCTTGTGAAAAAATAAATAAATAAAGATAAATCAACCTCTGCACATAAATTTCGGTTCGAATTAGCATGCAATCCCCTGTCTCACTCTCTCATTGCTTGCCACATAATCAAAATATTTTGATATATCTCTTAATTCACATGGGATAGTTGTCAAGTGGAGAAGGTGGTGGGATAAAGGATGACACATGGAATGTGAAAAAAATTCTCTGCTGCATAAATTTATAGCATATTTCACATGAAGTACATCTAAATATATAAATATATATTTCTTGCTTTAGTAATAGAGTTATTGATTCCAGAACTTTTGCTAGAACCGACTAACGACAATACTCACAATAGAAACAATTTTACCAGTGTAATTAATACTCTCTTCGTCCCCATTTATCTGTCGTTTTTCCACTTTGCACATATATTAAGATGTTAATCAGTAGGAGTGAATTTGACAAGTTTACCATTGTCTTGAAACTTGTATTGGTAATCATGCTTTATTGTTGGTGTATTGGGTTTGTAAAAGGAAGGGTAATTTGGGGGAAAAAAGGAATAAATTTGTATTGGAATTACAAAGCGACAATTAAAAAAGAATTTTTCAGAAAGTGAAAACGACACTAAAAAGGGGAAGGAGGGAGTAACTAACTAATTAATTAAAAATCTCCACATAAATAAAATATTATTCTACATAAATAATGCTCTGACAGAAATTAATATATTTCGTGAATTATTCTACCAGTACAATCTATATCATACATCTATCCCTGCTTCTAAAGATAAACTTCTGAATAACCCCTCACAGATAACTAAATCAAATTCCATACTCAGGTGGTTCCAACAACCCTTCAAAAGAAAAAGGAAAAAAAAAAAAGTGGTTCCAACAATATGTTATATTTGGGTGAGTGGTGTTGTAAATGTATCAGAAACCATATCTTTGATGATCTTAAATCTTTCAATCGGGGTAAGACTGCATTATATCTTAACCTTCATACATCCTTCTTTAGCGGGATTAAAGAACTTACACATTTACCCTTTTACCAATGGTTTGAACCCACGTCCCTATACTGTGCTTTAGCGAGATTAAATGTCATATAAACGTAAAATCAAGTAAGAATTTTGTGTTGCATAAAAAAACATAATGTCTTACAAATTTCGCTACTTTCTTGTATACTCCCGGGAGTGTCATATATACAATAGTATTCTCCCTAGACACGATCAATCCAATGAAATTTATCACATTTAAACTTGCACAGCCATCACGACTAGCAATATGTTAACCTACATTCGTTTAAAAGATTCTTGTGAACTCCGATGAGTGTTTGATCAGGATGAAGCATGATTACTTTCTTGTATCGGGAAGAAGTATGGTTACATAATACAACCCCTTGCACAATAACTTTCGCGTGGAAGTAGTCATGTCATAATAAAGAATCTTACGTGTGGATTTATTTATTCCTCGTAGACTAGTAAAAACCACATTGCACTCTGACAGTAGTAAGTAGTGAATTCATAAATTCCTTTCAAGCTCATTAAAATCTCTCTTATTGACCCTCTTACTCTTTACTACCTCACTGCTCATCTCTCTTCTTCCTCTCTCTCTCATGGCTACAGGGGAAGCTAAACAGTCCTTGAAGTACAATGTGAGTCAACTCAACTGCCTATACAATTTCTTTGTTCTCTGTTAATTCCCTGTTTGGCCTCTCTCTTTATTTCATCTCTTTTACTAGGCCTGGTTTGGTATACCACGAACAAAATCCATGGATATTAACAGAGGAGAGATTTTCAAATCCCTTGATTTGGCAAAACCTTGGTCTTCTAAAATGCATGGATTTTGAGACATGCTTCATGCATCTTCAAAATCCATGGATTTTAAGTGTCTGGATTTTTAGAGATTTCCACTTTCGTATGGGATTTCAAATCTATGGATTGTAACAGATTTAAGAGATAGGAGATTTTAACAATCTATGGGTTCTAAAGTATCAAAAGAAGCAAACCAAACGATGAATTTAGATAAAATCCGTAAATTGCTTTAAAATCCATGTATCTCAAAGCTTTACAAAAATAGGCCTAAAGTAATGATGTACTCTGTGTGTGTGTTCTCAGACATGGGTGTTGAGAGTCCCAATCCACTGTGTTGGCTGCAAGAGACAAGTCAAGAAGCTTCTTCACAGCATTGACGGTATTCTCTCTCTCTCTCTCTCTCTCTCTCTCTCTCTCTCTACGTTGCCCATTAATTACCAAGGAACCCAAGTCATGGCCTCATGGGAGATAAACAAAGAGAATATAAATGTTTTATTTTCCCCTCGGAGGGAACGAGTATTTTTAAAGTTTATTATAGGGTATGAACATTGATCTATAAACTAATTAAGGCTTTTTTTGGGTAACAATTGGAGAATTTTATTAGGAATTAAAACTTCAAAATGGTACCTATTAGTTATTATTCCATAAAAACTATAAATTGCACTTTGAACTATAAACTAAGAGCTTTTTGGGTGAATTGTTTCCTTCAAAATGGCAAACTGAGGCTGATATTCAGTCTTTACCTCAGTGTTTCTTCTTGTACAATATTACCTCTTCTATTTGTAATTAGGCTTGATGAATATTCAATTTTTTTTGCGGGATTTGAGTCTGTCCTATTTTAGGGTCCAAAGCCAAAGTCTAGGCTAGGAAAAGAAAGACGTTTCAAAGATTCAAAAGAAAAACATAGTTGGAGATGAGATGAGTCCCAAATCTATGACCATAATTCTAAGAATATTCAATTATCAGGTGTTTTTTTTTTTTCTTTTTGACACATGATTTGTTTGTTTGTAAAAATTATTTATATAAACCAGGTGTTTACACGACCAGTATCGATTCACAGCAACAAAAGGTCACAATCAGCGGAAACATCGACTCAGAGATCCTTGTTAAGAAGCTATTAAAAACAGGCAAACATGCTGAAATTTGGACTGAAAAATCAGCTGAAAATGCCAAGAAAAACAAAAATCAATCCGACCGAAAAGGTAGCGAAAACAAAGAACAAACAACGGCCATTGAAGCAAAAATCGACTCTAAGAAAATCATCAATGACAACTTAGAAATCTCAGCTCGACCCAAAAATACCAAGGAAGTGAATTCGGACAAGAAGGGCAATGAGAGTCCTGGAGCAGAAATAACAGGTAGTGCAAGTAGAACTGTAAAACGGGTCGGGTGGGTCAAGTTCGGTCATTTTGGATTCGAGTCATTTACGGGTCAAAGTTGCCTTTTTTATTCTATTTTTTTCTACTAGTATAACCAATTCAGAAGTTATTTGGAGATCTTATCTACTCTTATTCTCTTAAAATAGATTAG
>ONZE01029163.1:2528-16517 GCA_900322265.1 Macarthuria australis
TGGTCAAAATGGAGAAGCATCAATAGAATTTTGTGTGATAGAAAGATCCGACTCAAACACATGGCTCAAGGGTAATTATACTTCATGGGGGAGAATGTTCCCCGATGAAGAGGGCTCAAGTAAAATATGGGCATACAAGGGAAGACAGAATTAAAAAGTTGAGTCATCGAACAGTGAAGCAGACGGTGAGATAAGAGAGGAGAGACTAGATGATTAGGTCACATTAAGAGTCAGGAAGCCCTTCCATTACGATGATCGTTATGGTGCTGCAATTCATAATTACAAGATAGTGAAAGAAAATCATTAAACAATCCCCACAAGCAACAAAAAGGGACAAGGATATTCCAGATTGACAAATCAAGAAAATACAAATGACTTGAAACTTTTGGAGTACGTTGACAAGCAATCAGTAATGAAATCCGGACTTCAACATTACATACCCGGGAAAACTTCATATTGTGAAAGTAAGGTGATGAAGAAACTTATGTGGTCTGCAAGCTGGATGTGACCAGCTTTGTAAGACGATTGCAGGACTTCTATTATGCGGAATAAGATAAATGGTTCCAAGGAATGGGCTGAAATCAATTAGCAACCAACAAAAGCAGAAAAATCCATCAACTAATTGATAAAGAAGGAAAACAGCTTACAACTACATTAGTTGAATACCGAACTACTAAGATACAAGACACAGTCAAAGATTACACACCATGACGAATCACGGACTAAGTTAGATCTTTGTCCCCCTCGCCACTATAGTATTTGGTCATTAACTTCATCTACTTCTTTCTGATTAGATGTTTCATTGTTAATATTACACGTATTTTCTAAGTCAAGACATGATCCATTATTCCATTATTATCCATCTGTTGTTCCAATGAGCTAAAAGTTTGTTAATTACGTAATCAAAAGGCACACATAGTGATATAGATGCCACGATCCTAATGCATTTAACTTTAGCTGCTGGCATTACTATTAACATAAAGTCAACTTTCGAAAGCAATGTGAGCTCTAACACGGATATCCATGTAAAAAATACTAGTGCCAATCAGCACAGAGGAGTGCTTACATAAGCAGCAGAAAGCCAGTGATGTAAGCAGATGTTGTTTCAGAGTAGTGAAGTAATAAAGGCAGCAAATGGAAATTTCTTGAGAATCTCTCGGAAGCTCCATAAAAGGACCATAGCATAAATCACCTGAGGTATTTGGGGGAGAAAAAAAAGAGCAAACATGAGCAATATGCAACATATAAAACTCAAGTACTTCAACGGTCTTTGGACGAAAAATATATGTTGGGAAAAGAAACAAAGAACAACAAGGACAAATAAAAGAGGAATGCACAAAAACACACAACCATACAACTATGACAGAAATCCTTCAAATTCAACTGATTCTCATAAAACTTCAGAAACCAAAATTGAACTACTGAAAAATTAGTACAGTATGTTCTAGTTAAAGACAAATTGGATTGCAAAACAAGAAACAAGTAGGTCATCCTAAAAATAAATACCCTGACCAAACCAACCCAAGCCTTTTATCCACTAGCTGGCTTCGGCAAGATGGAACCAGCAGAAAAATCAAGATCTAGAATCCATGCGAGAAGATACGACAAAATATTGTGTTGGCTATCACCTACCTAACACAATCCGTCCCTAAAAGGGTTAAGAGACGGGTCATTGGGAGATTAGCCAACAAAACATTAAAAAGCGTGAGAAGAGCGAAATGAAGCGAAATATGCCCACCATGTCTACAGCGCCAATAATCACGCCTAAAAGAAGAACAAGAATGAGAAACAACTCAGGCCCACAAGTTCAACAGAAGTACAATCAGACTTGAGCTTAGAAGATAGGGCATGGCATATTTCTTTGAAATTAATTCACACTCCCTCCTCCAGGGGCCAAAAAACAGAAGAAAAGAAAGGAAATTAGCATATGAGTAATCAAGCAATCTCATAAGAGAGTTCGTACATCCCAAACTATTGTATGGATTACTCATTGCAAACAAGAAACTTTTTTCACCACAGATAAGACAAGAAAAGCATGGACTTGCATGCCATTTCATAGCTTAATAATAAAAGCAGTTAAGTTCAAGAGGCATTTTGGAACAAACAAGATGAAATTCGCTAGAACCCTCAGTTTGTCGAGATGGGTAGATATTCAATAAGATGAAACATTTGATGTAATTATCCTAATATCTGGTTATATAGGCTACATACAAGTTCCTTTGGTATTCCAAAGAAGATACATGCCAAAGTATCAGACTTGGCCATGCCGTAAATACTTTCATGATTTTCGCCTAAATTGGTATCCATGTATGCATACCTATGTCCAGGTGTCAAGCATCCAACACGGATACTTGAAGTAAATGATAGAGTCCGTGAAATGGGATCTCAATGACAACACCCAACAGTTCCTGAATAAGAGGGTCATCCCGCCAATGATTCACCAAATGAAAGAGGGAAAGTCAAAAGGCAGGAAAGAGTACTACACCAACTGCACTTTCTCTAATTAAGTATTCAATTTGAATTTTTTCTGCTTTCTTCCCGCTTATTATCTTCTATTTGTCAAGGCAACACTGTGTTATCAGTTGTCTCCCCCTTTTCCTCTCTTTCCTAGAGTAGATGACTGTTGATATGGATAACAAAGCTAAAAGAAACACATGGGAGCTCAAAAACGATTTTCAAATTGGAAATCAATATAGTATGGGTTTCTCTCTTTTTCAACAGAATTTGACATCCATTATCAAAACATTCAAAGAAGATTAACGATCAAAACCGAACATGAATGCACCTGAATCTGGATAAAGCAACACACGCTTCGACTTCGCTCTTTTTAAGCCTGTTCAAGCTCTTATAATTAAATTTTGATTAAAGACACAAATGCCACAAGTCAACACATCACTGGGAAGAAAAAAGCCCCTACATCTGAAACATGCAATCCACAACAAGGTTCCTAGAGACTTCAGAAATTTGGGAAGCTAAAATTTTACTAATAGGTTATCCTTCCTACCAATGCCAACTGCCAAGCCTCAACCTCGGCCGTATTTTCTAGCACAAGTACTAGCCATCTGTTAAACCACACCAAACACCCTCCTATTATCCAAATTTAACAGCTTGTGTCCTTTCGTTATATAACAGTCTCAACCTCATGTTTCTAACAAATTACAAACTTCGAAAAACAGTTTCGGGTGCAAAGGTTGTTAGTTTAGCCATTACGCCATCTTAGCAATTACTCTTCATGCACACAAGTTCTGATTCATTGGATCAGCCCTTGGTCACAATTTATGCACCAATTTAACAGAAAGAGAGAAATTGTTTAGAAGAAAAAAGAATACATCAAAAAGAAATTTTGCAGGGAAGTTATATAATTTACTACATCATACATCAGCTGATACTGGATCTGATTTAACATTAAGCTTATTTAAATTCCTTCATGATTAGCATAAACATAAAATCCCACGAAATTAATAGCCATCCATGATGATTGACATCATCAGAAATGGGCATGATCTAATATTGCTACTGTTACAAGTTTTCTTTTGATATGTAGAATAATTCATTGATAAGACACCAAGGGGGTAGGGTTGTAGGTTGGCTTAGTTGGTAAGCCCACATCTTTCCTAGGCAAGGTGCTAGGTTCAAATCTCTAGTGGGCCCTCACTCTTTCAAAAAATAAAAATAAAAAGACACCAAGGGGGTGTCAGCTAATGTACAATATCAAGAAAAGAATGAAATGCTCTCAATAGTCTTTCCAGTCTAAGTACTTTGGCCAAGCTACTTGTATATCATCTGTGTAAATGAAAGAAGCACAAGAGGAAGAGGAAGGGTAAACATATTCACCGGTTTCTGAGCAAATGCAATAGTAGTTTTGGAGGTCATTTTGTATTTTGTCATATTCCTCTTCAAGATCACTGTTCAAGAGTCCAATTTGTCCCAGGCGAAGTTGAAGAAGCAATACTTCCTGTAGAAGTTGGGGTAGAAGAAGCCAAAGAAAGTCGAAAAATGATCATAATAATTAAAATGCACCAAATTATGATTGAGAGAAAAGGTTACATCCATACATGAGAAAATTTTGGGTTTTTATTGCCAAGTGAATTTAGCAGCTTTGGAATCTCACTTATCCAAGTCCTTTGACAGTCCAGTGCTTCTTCATCCTCTACTGCATCTTGACATCGTATGTCTTGTTTCTACAATTAGAGCGGTGACATTAGTTTTGCTAGCATTAAGCGCATAATAAGCAGAAATGGGGAGTAGTTATCTGATAGGGCCCGGTATTTAGGGGATATTAGGGGTAAATAGGGATTAATAATTAGAGAGGTTTCTAGAAGAAACCTACCCATGTGGGGGTAATTTTAGGAGGGAAAGTTGGTTAGTTTTGGGGGGAAATTTTAGGGATATTTAGGCTATAAATAAGGGGCAAGAGAATGTAATCATCATCCAGATTTTGAGAGTTATTTTGGGAGCGCTTGGCTCACTCGAATAGCCATTTAGGGACAGATTAGGCCTCTCGAATTGCCTATTAAATCTTGTAATACAATTAGCCATCAATTTCTACTGTTTTTACTCATTTTCCACTCTAAATCAGTTTGGTCTCTATCATTATCACCCCAGTACCTCAAGGATGATTGAATTACTATCCAGAAATAGACTATTTTGACACATTATCTCATATGACCAAACTCAATTAACTAACCTTTTAACCCCTTCATTCGCCAGACCGTGACTGGGCCTGTCTTTTACTCGGTACCATATAATACAACTGGATAAATATTCCCAAATGGATGTTTCCAGCTTTTTTCTCTTCTTTTTCCTCTCTCCTCTGTTCTTTTACCCCACCCCCTAAAAAAAGGAAAAGAAAATGAATGGTTACTCACCCAAGCATGCACATCGGCAACTGCTAACTTCCAACGATTTCAAATCTCTCTGGTTCCAGAGATTAGCTCACAGTTATGTTATCGGTTGCCCGATTTTATAAATCTGATCATCTTTATCTCAGCCATCAAAACTCCTCCATGAACCACAATTGGCATTATTTTCACATTGAAATTGGTGATTAAAAAAGAGGGAGAGTCGGAGAAAAGGTTGCACAAAAGAATGATGGCAATGAGGTGGAAGAAATGAGAGTGGTGGCTTTGCTAAGTTCCGTCTTTTCCAGAGTCCTTGATTTTGATATGCTATTCACATTTCTTTCTTTTTCTTCGTTTTAATTCATGTTCAAATCTTTGAAACATCTCGTCTAGTTAGGGCTACAATAGCCATCTAACATACTCCAGCAAAACCCGAGAAACTCTACCCCTCTTTCCTACCCCGCGATTGTTATAACAAAAATAACATTCAAAGGTTATACCAGTAAACTATTCAGTCTCAAGCTACCAGGATGATAACAAGCCCCAACAAAAGAAGGAAAAGAAAAAAGAGAGGGTGAAATGTCTGAGCATGTTAAAGAGCATACAGAGACTAGCATTTTTTCCACTGCTTTCAGACAAGCCATTTTCAATCGAGAATCAGGAGAGCAATCTCTAAACACCTTGGTGAAAGCCTGCAATTTTTTAAAGACCAAAAAATTATATGAGAGATGGTTTTTAAAAGAGTAGAAATCAACCTATAACACAATAAACAATCAGTGATGTTGAAAAAATCCCCAATAACACCACGTATGAAATATTAAATGACAATTACACTGGAATCAATTGGTCATTTCAATGTATGAAATCAAGCATGCAATGGACCACTACACAAAGTAACAGTGGGAAAACCACGGGACCAACAAAAACAATGTCTTTCTTCTCCCTTACATGTTGGAAAACATTATATTTTAGCAGGTCAATATTTTTTTCCTCGCTTTTTCAGGGATTGTGAGGGGGCTTTGCCTTCTTTGCCAACGTGGTCAATCTACATAAATTAATGAATTAGTGCAACATTAATTCAATTGGAAGAGATCATAGATAGCATTTTAGGTCCTCCGATAATTTCAGTTCAAGGAATTTCCTCTGTTGCACCAGCAATTATAAGCTTGAGAAATTTGACATTCTTCATCGTTTTTTCTTAACTACAAAAGGATTGTCTTCGGAAGAGGAATAAATATTGCAAATATTTGCACACAAAAGCTCCTATATCACATCTATAAACGTATCAAATAAGGAAACTACAGAATAATAAAGAGAATGAGAATCACTACTGAGAAGATGAGCAAGAATCCTTTAGAAACTAAAATTAGAAGCCATGGAAATCCAGTCTGACTACGAATCTGTTTTTAAGCCCATGGATATCAGAAAAGGCTATCTTCCAAATCTCCAATTCTCAATTCCAGATTTTATTTCTCCTAGAACGCACTTGAGGATGAGAAGTTGTCCTTAGTTCTTTCTGAGAGAAACTAGCACAAAAATTGGGATATTACTATATAAATGCNNNTCTCAAAAACAAGGAAGTTCACCGCTGAGACTTCACATAGTTCTTGTGATGGTGCAATTTATTTGTCGCCCATTTCAATCAGCAATCTCTTAAATTCTTTCCATTTCCTAAGCTGCATTAGCCCCGAATTAAGGATGTATAAAAGACAACATTAGGTAATATGCCTTGACACATGAAATGAGTTTCGCTAGGTAGCATAATAAAAACCCATCGGACTAAAAACCCTGGAATGACAATCGACCCAATCTTTGGCCTTGGAGAGTAGCAAGCAGCAAGGAAATCGAATCAAATGGGACAATAGAAAGACTTTCTAGTCTACCAGTCATATAGTTAATACTATTAGTTATATAGTTAGTTGGTCGTACCGACCCAACAAATTGTAATAAAAAAAACAAAAACAAATTTCACGCTCTATTCTGTCGTCACCTAGAGGTAGCTCCTTTCCAGGAACCAACCTTTGGGTTCTTAGTTTCCTGCTTTCACCTCTTCAATCAACTTCACCCCTTCTAAGTCCACAAAGGAGGACATTGAAGTCATCCTTTCGGTGATCCTCAGGTCATTCTAAGCCCTTATTTCATAAAAAAATAAAGGAAAAAGTAAAACTTAAGACCACTTCCATACGAAGAATACAGGCCCCATAAGACCTATAATGTCATTGTTCATAGTTCTTCATCAGAAACAAGTTCAACAAGCTAAACCATATGCGTGAATGAAGAAAGCAGACCTGAAGAAGAGGGCTCTTCCAACTCCTATCCACTGTTGATAAAAGATTTGGAATAAAAGGAACCAGAGTAAGTAAATGCTTCTCATAGAATTTAACTTGCTTCTCATTCAATTCTTTATCGGATTCAGACAGCTCGCTATCTTTTATCTGCAGACAAAGAAATATTAAATGACGATTACAGGAGAGGAAACAAAATGCATTTGTCCATAAGTAGCATGTGAGACAATTTATGGACTGGTAGGTTAATCGAACAAATAAAGAGGCTCTATTAGGACTGCTCAAAAGGTCTATCACCTGAGAAACAACTTCAAACATTAAGACATCAAACTGTGCGGATAATTTGACCAACAAATGCATAGAAAGTCCATCAAAGCAGCCACAATAGTAGATTCTGTACGGACAAAATTAGTGCAGACCATTTAGCAGGAATTAGTTTCAAACACTGAGCCTAGATGTTATAATCCGCCCTTTTGTTACTATGTATTTTTCTTATTTCACTTGTGTATTTTCTTTTACTAGATTTTTTGCTTTATTTTCCATAATGAAAGTTGGACAAATTCCATGTTTCCTCCTATCGCAGTTGTAAAAGTCCTTTCACTAAGGCTAACCCAACACGACTCGCGAGCACAACACTAAGACCAAAGATACCTTCAAAAGCCATTGCTGCTAGGCTCATCATGGTATTCTTTTCTACTCTCACTATTACCTACAATCCCACTTCCAGGTAAAAAAAAAAGTTTTTTTCAAATCCAAAAGGATTTACCAAATCACCAAATAGATAATTTGCTATTGTAGTCCATTACATTGAAAATTCAACTAAAAGTTCACTAGAAAAATATAGTGAGGATGAAGATTCACCGGAAAGTCTGCACATCACTAGAAAATTTCAAGTGATACACACCCATATCTCAAGGAAATCGTTGGTTCTCAACATAAACTTGCCTTAAATATTTTACACATTGGTCATTCTCAGCTATAGCATACAGTAATTCTTGAGTTCAGGTGACAGGTAAAGAAACAAACCTTAACCTTATAGAGAACATCTGTGAGGAAGTTTAGAACATCTATCAGGAAGTTTAGGAACCCATCAAGCTTAACAGGAGGTGGGCAGATAAATTTACTGAAGGTGAAGAATATTTGGCAGATCACAACATTCAAGACAAAATATCTTTGGTCATCCTGTCAAACATGAAAAAGTAAACATAAATCAATCAAACAATATTTATAGAGAAGCAGATAAAGTAGCCATTACAATCCATGGTACACAAATTTTATGTAAATTCCGCATGGAGAAAACAGAAGAGCAAAATGAATAAGAAACAGTAGCACGGCTTGTGTACACCAAGGAACTCATTCGCTTATTTGATTGGCTTGGGAAACAAGGCCTCCTTCGAGGGCTTAACGAGAACAAGTGTATGATATAAATCTACACAAAGATAATTAGAAGTACTCCCAAGTTAACGAGCGAGTACCATCAAGTTATAACGAGAGGTACTCCCAAGTTACAATAGAGGTACCCTCAAGTTGACATTAGTACCATTAAGTTAACATGGGGTACTCTCAAGTTTTATCAGGATTTGCGAAGAAACAACATCATGAAAGTACAATAAGCATAGATGGAAATGAGATAGCACTACAACACAGTAAATTTCTCTATTCATATGGCATTCGATCCTCCAAAAAGGGAAATAATATTTATCAGCATAACAAAATAGGACAATCATCTGAAGATTTATCACGTTTCAGGAAGATTTTGCAAAAACAATTATCAAAAATAGCAACTTATAAAACATGACTACCACTCCAAAAATTGTTTCTGATGGGACCTGAGATACATCTAACGAAATAATACCAATAATTGGAAAAAATATTCCTACTCCGGATAGCAATTTCCAATGCCACCACTCTATAAAAGGTTCCCCCAGATTCTCAACTGATGTAGGGGACCCCGGGACCCCACGCTCCTAATGATCAAGCATTCAACCATGGATTACAGTTCGGGTTGATTCTCATGAAGATCCAAACCAGGTGGCTGGATGCCATCTTCCATTACTAGTTTCGGATTTTAATGAATTTTTAAAGGCCCAAATTTTTTGTGATTATGGCTATCGGATGAAGACTTGGTCTTTCTTTTGTGACTTGATTCACAGTTAGGTGGCAGCAGCACAAGTACAGGCCCAAGTCCATGCTAGTCCTTATACAGTCAACCCATACCCCGAGTCTTAATGGGTATTTATGCAAGCTTGGTTTTGGAAGTTGAGGGAAAATTCACGTGATTCTCCTTCACAGCCAGCTAAGTGGGACCGAGGAGGTCCTTTTTGTTCAGCAAGGACGGCTAGTACATGCGGTAAGAAGGCCAATTTTAGCTAGTTGTTACTTTAGCTTTTAGTATTGTACAAGTGCATGTTAGGCTATGGTTGGAAAATGGTATCTTGCAGCTCAACGCGGCTACATAGGTAGCCAAGGAGTTTTGTGGGAACAACTTTGAATATTAGGAACTTTGAGCTTCGAGCTTCTTTCTCATTTTAGAGTGAAACTAATGAGTTATGCTTAATTAGTTTGGGAATTAGGTGGAGAAGGTAGTAATCCTTTGGGTTGAGTGTGCGTAATATCTCTCAAAATAAGGATTAAATATATCCCTAAACTAGTTCTAATTGAGTTCCAAATGATCAGTCCATATCTTTGTGTTCAAGTGTTCTTCATTCCAAGATCCTCGTCAAGCTTCAAGTTCACAATCACTAAACCTCCAACGACACCTCCCAGAACCCAGATCCATTATCCATATCTTCGAACTTACCGAATTCCCGTGTCTATTTCAGTAAAACCGCTTTGTGTTTTTCACCGTAGTGTTTGGCGAGTGTTTGAACTCGTTGTTCCTTAGCTTGTTCCGTTGGTTGTTCCACTATTTGTTCCTAACAAATTGGTATCCGAGCTAAAAGGTTCAAGTTTAGGACCATTATGATGGAGAAGTCGTTCGGAGGAAAGTTCTAGACGGAATTATTCAACGGGAAGAATAATTTCAGTTTATNNTTATGCGAAACTCTTGAAGATAAGAAGCCCCGAAGGTCATACAGATGTCAAGCGGGAATCTTAAAGAGTTCAAGATCACTAGCACGATTCGATTAGCCCTAGCGTCCGAGATCAAGTATTTCGTACTAGATGTGAAGAGTCCTAAAGAGTTGTCGGACAAGTTAGAGGCGATCTACAATGGAAAGTCTCTAGCTAATGGACTTTTCTTGAAGGACTTGTTTGAGCTCGAGATGGAGGATGACGGAGACCTGATGAATCACCTAAACAAGTTAGATGGCTTGATCACCCAGTTGTCGAGTTTAGGAGCTGAATTAGAGCTCCAGATGGAGGATGGCGGCGGCAAGGGGCGGGGCGGCAATGAGGCTAGTTCGGCTACTGCTTCGACTTCTAGAGAGCGTGATTTTGGTTCTATGAAGTGTTTCTACTACAAAGAGATGGGTCACTACAAGGCTGATTGTCCTGTGATTAAGGATGATCTGAAGGCAGGTAAAGAAGCCAGGGAGAACGGAGTCTATATTGAGATCGGTGATTTTTTGATGGTTTAGAAGGACACAAGACCAAGTTCAACAAACTGGGTG
This sequence comes from Macarthuria australis, assembly GCA_900322265.1. Classification (NCBI taxonomy): domain Eukaryota; kingdom Viridiplantae; phylum Streptophyta; class Magnoliopsida; order Caryophyllales; family Macarthuriaceae; genus Macarthuria; species Macarthuria australis. Next base: position 13,266 of record ONZE01029163.1, read on the forward strand.
TTAGATTCTGGGTGTTCTTCGACACTTAGCAAGTAGTAAAGAATTGTTTTCTTGGCTATAGGAAGTGTGGAAAGTTCTACTATTTTACCTAATGGCAAACAAGTAAAGATTGAAAGTGCAGGAGTCGTAAAGATTCAAACTTTCATCGAATGACATCAGGTATGTGTCAAAGATTACTAGGAACTTGATTTCTCTTGGGAGAGTTGCTGACTTAGGATACAATGTTCACATGGGTAGTCGACGAATGATGATCACATCGGGACACAGGTTGGTCATTGAAGGAACAAGGAACAAGGAACAAGAAGAAAGTACGTGTATTGAAGCAGGGTTTCTAGCTCGAGGGGGGCTGTGGATCTAATGGTGCGTCAAACATGAGGAAGGATTGGTAAGAAGTCGAGGCCAACAAGCCACACCGAGTGGATTCTTTATTGGAAAGGTTTACTTGGAGTCCAAGTCTTATGCCTGATTTGTTATTAGCTCCTATTGATGATGTAATCATATTTGTAGTTAGTTTCCTAATTCTAGATGGTCTGTAATTAGGAAAGAGAGAGGATTAAATAATGGTTTCCTAGTAGATCTAGGAGTTGGTTGATGAGTTCTATACATAGGACTATAGGCTCATTGTTTAGGTATCCCAGGTGTGAGAAATAATTTTCTAAGGTTTGAGGAAATCATTTGAGTGCCTGTTGTAATTATTCAAGTCTTACCATCCATAATGTTTTCTTTGTTTGAACTGTGAGTGACGGTTTGGGTGGATTTCGGTCAAAACCGATTTGTGCTATCACCATGGTGCTTGGCAAGTGTTCTACCTCACAGTTCCTTAGCTTGTTTCCTTGGTTGTTCCGTCGTTTGTTCTTTACAAATTCAAAATTCCAAACTCCAAAAATCATTACCCATTCCCTTTCACCCAAACCAAAATCCTCCTTTAAACGTGTTTTCACCAAAACCGATTTATAGCCCACAAATCCACTTAATCCATCTTAAACCTTGTAGATAAACCTTCCCCTAGGGGCTACCTGCATCGTCAACACATCCAAGGTTCATACACTCTTCCGGAGGGAAAAAAGTGTTCAAGAAATGTCGTACCCATTATCCCGACCCGATATCCCGAAAACCCATTCAGAAAATGTCGGGTATCCCGATCATAGAAACCGGGTAGGGTACCTGTCCCAAGAAAAACATCGGGTTTTTGGATTGGGTACGGGTCAATATTCTTTTATATCAGGTACCCAAAAAAACCCGGAAAATTAAAAATGAATATACATTTTATTCATTCTACTGACTTAAACCTAAGGCAAGCTGCAAGCTCTCTGTGTTGTGTTTTATTGCCTACTGCATGCAGTCCAAGGTTGGCAGTTTGTTGCAATTGGTGTTGGGAATGTGTATTTCCACTTTATTCAAGCATTGGTAAATATACGTACAGTACTAATACAAAAATGTGTGTTGAATGAAATCAAAAAACTACTAATTCAAATCTCGCACCTTCTATATGTTGAGTCTCTGGAAGAAAGTTTTGGATGATTTATAAGTAAATCACAATTGAAGTTGTTGATTTGTCATGTTGTTACATATTACAATATCTAAAAATTTACTTTTGGGTATACTGATGGGTATCCAGTACCCATCCCGGAAAAATTTGCCCGAAAACCATGTACCCGTTTTTCCCCGAGTCAGGTACAGGACACATTCGGGTACCCATTCTGGAAAATATTTTGTAGCACGGACACCACATATTGATTATTCCTACTCTTCTCTAATTTGAAAAAAAGAACGAAAGAGAAGGGAAAGAAGTTAACTATGATGTGATGCTCAGAAATTTAACTGTACATGAACTTTAAGAATCCCCCTCCCCACCTCAACTAAGATCAACTCATAACACAACTATAGAACCCCAAAAGGGCCCCAAGGCTTTAGCACATCTGAAGTTCTATCGAAAGGCAGAAGATTTAAACAAGGTGTCCTTGCTTTAGATAAGGGAAATTGCTGCTTCAGAAAATAAACTTCACTGAAATGGAGAATAACATCTGTAAGTCCCCCAAATTTTTTTCTTTTATTCGTTTTAAGATGGGTAAGATGGTCCCACCAAGAGAGGGGGGAAAAAGAGGCAATGCTCAACTTGGTGGTATGGGGATTTGAAACTTGGGACCTCTCCACCCATAACATCTACGTGTTGCCCAAAATGGCCTCAAATCTATCTACCTACATATACATCAAATCAGAAATTTTCAGGCTGATGTTAACATGTACTCTTTATGTACTAGACACAAATCAAAGGTCCAAATCATAATTAGATACAACACAATGGTTCTTAATCCAAATTATATTCCAAATTATACTAAAAGCAAATATTAAGGAACATAATATCTATCTCCATCACCCCACGGCAGAACCAGAAACAGCTGCTTATGGGCAGAGGTGGTTATGCATCCCTCTACAATTTGCAACACTTTGAGGGGGAAAACTACAGCTCCTCTCTCTCTCTCTCTCTCTCTCTCTCTCTCTCTCTCTCTCCCCTGCAAAACTGGTCTTACACAAGTTTCCAGTACTATTCTCTTACAACTCTAAATAGATTCATTTTCCCCCTAGTTAATCCTTCACAACCAAACTTTTTTAAGAATTCAGTCTGGCTTTCAGATTGTCAATGATGGTTTCATATTCGACGACAGATTTTGTTGTTTAATGTAGCCAACTTAATTTAATTCCACCTTTTTCTTTATTTCTTTCTTTTTTACAATATATCATGCGAGCAATGATAGACATCTTGTTCATGCTAACAGGAGCGCTGCAGTCCAGTTATGACAGCTTACAAGTTAGTAACAGTTGATGTTCCATACTGGGGATTTGGTAAATGTCTAGAACAAGCCTTGCTGGCAGTATGCATATTCCTTCTCACTTTTTATAGAACCCTTGTGGTGGTAAATTTATTTTCTCTATATGGAGCATAAGAGACTTAGGTTATAACTATCACTTATTCTCAGGCAAACAATTGGTTTCATTTATTTTTGGGAGAATGTATTTCGTGTTCATTTTAGTTGATGTATGAAACAACCGGCTCAAATGTCAAAAGATTATCAGACTTGGGTTAAACTTCTCATCACCTCAAAATTTGGGATGATATGCTTGTACTGTATCTAATGTGAAGGTCTTCAGGTATTATAGTGACTTCATTATGAAATCTACTAATTCTGAACCTATAAGAGCTATTATATAATTTCAGTAATATAAATATATGATAATGACCTTTTCGAAAAT